>JABJVO010000062.1:809521-820500 GCA_026770805.1 Boulengeromyrus knoepffleri
AACCCTGGGTTCCTTTAAATCAGAGCTAGATAAGATTTTAACAACTCTGAGCTATTAGTTAAGTTCTCACCAAACGACCTTGATGGGCTGAATGGCCTCCTCTCGTTTGTAAATTTCTTATGTTCATATTGTGTCAGTCCCCATGGGTTTGGAGACCGGGGTGAGAGTGGCTCCATGTTCCTCGATTTAGCAAAAGATCAGGGGCAGCGGGTCACTGGATCCTGGGTCCAACGCCTTGATCCGCATTGTTGGACTTGGTACTGCAATGTTGGTGGTGCGACGAAGGAGATCAATGACACCCTTGCGAGCAGACGCTGGAGGCCCCTGCAGAACTGCAGGGTCTACAGAAGCGCCCAGTTTGTGAATTCTGACCACAGACTTGTTGTTGTTACTCTGAAGATTCAGCTTAGGTCCTGTAGGCTTCCGTCTACTAGGGGAATGAGGCTGGACTTGGTCAGAGCAGCACTTTTCACTGCGTAGTCTAATCCAGTCTTATTCATCTTCATTTTTGCACCCTGCACTCCTTTACTTTCACACGTTCATTTTTTAGCTTTTATTCTTTTTTTCCATAGGTCTGCCCCTCAATGTCCATGGCAGCACCCCCCCTGCACTCGCCCCCCTGCACACGTCCCCCTGCACTCGCCCCCCTGCACACGCCCCCCTGCACACGCCCCCCTGCACACTCCCTTCCTCCAGTGATCCTTCCTGCACTGTCAATGATTAGAGGCCAATGGAAGAGAGTTGGATTGGCTGGAGTCCACACACCCCCCCCCCCCCCGGAACCCCCGATCCGAAGTTAACTGGAACTTCTAAAATAATGAATTATTTGGTAAGAGCAAAGCAAAGGCCATCCAAGGTCGTTGGCATTTTTAATGAAAGGCATGACCCTTAGACAGTAGGATATGACAAAAAACTTTATTGTGATTTTATTTATGGTGCAATGTGGAGTCTCGGCAATGACAATACAAACAAGGATAAATAGCATATAGCAGCTCAGTACTGTCTTACACATCCTGCTATACAGCAGCACAGTACTGTCTTGCACATCCTGCTATACAGCAGCTCAGTACTGTCTAACACATCCTGCTATACAGCAGCACAGTACTGTCTTGCACATCCTGCTATACAGCAGCTCAGTACTGTCTTACACATCCTGCTATACAGCAGCACAGTACTGTCTTGCACATCCTGCTATACAGCAGCTCAGTACTGTCTAACACATCCTGCTATACAGCAGCACAGTACTGTCTTGCACATCCTGCTATACAGCAGCTCAGTACTGTCTTGCACATCGTGCTATACAGCAGCTCAGTACTGTCTTGCACATCCTGCTATACAGCAGCTCAGTACTGTCTTACACATCCTGCTATACAGCAGCTCAGTACTGTCTTACACATCCTGCTATACAGCAGCTCAGTACTGTCTTGCACATCCTGCTATACAGCAGCTCAGTACTGTCTTACACATCCTGCTGGAAGACAGAAGAGTTTCACATTTTTCAGTTCAAGCCATGAAATCATTGAAACATGAACTGTCTGAGGGTTTGAGGCATTACGTTAGAGTAACACGCACGCATCCCTGAGGCAGCTCAGGCTCTCAGCTTGGTTCACTAGTTACTCACTTCAGTAACAACCCTTCCAGTCCAGCTGAGTGCACCACACTCATCACCCGCCCCCTGTCACACTCGTGTGATTCCACATTACGGTGTCCTCTGCTGCAAAGTGCTACATTTACATTTTCCTGTCATTTTCATCAAACTTTTAATCTGAAGCTTTGTAGAATTCAGTTGTTGTCTGTTGGACAGCTTCTTAAAAACATCAGCATGCTCTTTTTGCTTCTTAGGTATGTGTAAAAAGTGAAAGTGAAGCTTTATGGGAGTAAGGGGCCTGTTCTTTTAATCCTGGCTTACATTGTTGTGCTGATTTAAGTGACCTTTCCTGCCCCTCATTCCAGCATGCTGGTTACAGTAACTCACAGTTGTGTGGCAGATTTAAAAGAAAAAAAAAACCTTTTGGCTTTAATATAATTATGCTGCTATACATAAACGCATCTCATGGAGTTTTTAGATCTATTATCTGAAGATAACAGCTCTTGCATCCTTCTCTCATGATTCACGCGATTCCCAGTTTTGCAGAGAGGTCAAATGTACATTATTCATGAATCTGGAGAAACCTGAAAATGCAAAGAGCTGCTGGTGTGTCATTTACGACAATGTGGTGAGAACCACTAGCCTACAAAGATGGAGAAATCCCTGTGTGTTGTAAAGGGCTGATGCAGCTACAGCATGAATGTTAATGATGCACTTTAGCTGCACACATTGCAACTCCTTCATGTTTTGTCATGAGATCAGGCAGATAAAGACAAAATGTCAATGCAGAATTGGCCCCAGAGGGAAGTAAAAACACTCATTTAAGTGTTTTAAACCCATAACTAAGAAAACACATTTTACTCTTGCCTTGTTCTTTGTGTCAACAAGTCCTGACACATTCAGTTACAAAAACTACTTTTAAACAATCGTGTTATTCATGAAATGCATATAATCTTGAAAATCTCAATCAAAATGAGCCTTGAAGAGGAAATGTTGGGTAGTGGACATTATGTACCTTTAGAAATATTTAATTTAAACTTTTTACACTAATTATAATATTAAATATAATCAAAACATATCTTCGGGTTGGAAAAAAAGACCTTAAATACATATTCAATTAAATAATGGGCTGGGTGGATTCTGTTCCACAGTCTGCTCCTGATCTACGCGGTCCTACCTGCTGGACCTTCATATGCTGATGGGCGCTGAGGACACTGAGCTGGCCCGGCTATCGCGGCTCCTGCGGGTGGGTGTGGTGAGGACACAGCAGGAGATGCCCACGGTGGCCTCGGGCAGCTGGTCGTCCTCCGTCCACTCGTTCAGATCGGGGTTGTACACCTGCACACACTTCTTGTACTTCTTCTCCACCTCATTCCAGCCACCCAAGAGGTAGATCCGATCGCCGAGCGTCGCAACCCCGGCCGTGCTGACGCCGGTGTGCAGGGGGGCCACGTAGCTCCACTGGCCGCTATGAGGGTTGTAGCACTCTACTGCCAGCACATCCACCCTCTCACCGCGGCCGCCCAGCTGGCTGCCCCCGGTGACGTAGGCGCGGTCAGCTATGGTGGCTGCACAGTGCCAGCCCCGGGGTGTGCTCAGGCTGCTCTTGTCGTGCCACGAATCCGTGGAGGGGTCGTAGGAGCACACTGCGCGGGAGTAGGCGTTGCTGATGTAGCCCCCCGTCACCAGGATCTTGCCGTCAATCACGGTGCTGGCATGGCAGCACCTGGCCACCTCCATGGGGGCCTTCATTTGCCACTGGTTGGATGACGGCACGTAGCACTCGATGGAGGCCTGTGCGCCTTCGCCGTTGCGCCCGCCAACAGCGAAAAGGAGCCCGTTGAAGGTGTTCAAGCTGAAGTGGGTACGCTTCTGAATCATGCTGCTCAGGTGGATCCACGTGTTAAATCGGGGATCATACCTGCGGGAAAGGAGAGGAACTTTATGCAGACACACTCTGAAAGGTACTAGGTATAGATTAGTTCCTATTGACTCAACTAAAGGTCATGATGCCCAGCCCACCTGACACATCCCAGGCTCACCTGCAGAAGTTGCTGACGGCATGCTTGGCTTGGTTTCTGGCGTCGTTCTGGTCCTCCCCTCCTGCCACATACAGGAAGCCATCCAGCACAGCCACGCACTGGTTGAAGCTCTTGGCGGGCATCTCAGTCAGCCTGTTCCAGATGTTGTCGGCATCCCTGTAGAGGACATCTTTGCTGAGGGACTTCTCGGTCAGGGCCGGTCTCCCGCCCACCGTGAGTAGGACCCGCTGTCCCCCTCGGACCTTGGTTCTTCTTGACTGCAGGATGTTCTGCTGGTAGGGGAGCAGGTGGTAATTCATGGCATCGACCAGCAGCCGGTGGCACTCTGTGTCCTGCATCATCCTAGGCACGCTCTGAACGTGGTTGACGAGATCCGGGGCTGAGATGATGCCAAAGCGGATGTTGGCCAGGAGGTCAGCAGCGTACTTCAACCTCTTCTCGTCAAAGTCCAGCCACTTCATTGCGATCTGGAAGGCAGTAATCTCGGATGGCAGCTGCAATGAGTCATCCATAAGGAAGTCGCTAATTTGCTCATACGTAAGCTTCAGGAACTGCTCCATCTCAGAGAACTCAATGAAGTTGCTCCGCATGAACTTCTGCACCGCATCTTTGGTGTTCTTCAGACTGTATGTATCAGCGATGTTGGCCACATACATGCAGTTCTCCACACTCAGCTCCCGCATTAGGAAATCGCTGCACATCTTGACCAGACTATGGATCTGCAAGAAGCTGGCCACTGAGATGGTGCTGCCAATTGTGTACAGGGATAGGGTGAGCTTTCCAGAGTATGCATATGTGATGGCGGTGGCCAGGCCGACAGGGGACAAATCACTGAGCTCCACTTTCTGGGCCGTGGGGTCTCTCTTCAGAGCACTGCGTATGTACTCACTGCAGGAAGCCATGACGACTTTGTGAACGTTGAAGGATTTGGACTTGGTGACAACAGTCAGGTCACAGAGAAAGCTATCTTGCCTCATGGTGCTCAGGCCTTCCAGGAGACTTGGGCCATACTCAGGGTCGGTGACTTCAGTGGAGATACAGCTGAAGCCGTTACCACCTTCTAGAAGAGCATTGAGCCCGTTCATTTTATTGAGGGCTCCATCATCTACCAGCATGGACATCTCATTGATGTCTGCTTTGTTCTTCCTCGTGGATTTGTTCTTTTTGGGTGCCATGACTGCAGTGAGGGGTCACAGCCAAGATCTGGAAGAGGGTTTGCTGGTGTTAATTCTTCTGGAGATTGGAGACTACAGTTAAAGACACTGAAGAAGCTGCACTGGGAAGCTTAAATGCACCAAGAAATTAGTTGAAAATGTGTCCGATACTAATTTAAGACAAAATGTCATATAGTTTAATACACAATTTAGAGTAGTACACGCCCAGCATATATTTGGATAACATAATTATTTAAACTGTTGTAAGCACTGCAATAAAATTGCGCACATATAACATATTTAAGGAATAAAATGAGTGTTTTAACGCCCAGTGTGACCGAGCCGCTCTCGACGTTCCTGTGCTCACATCTGTCACAATTTATCAGCGCGACGTCCCAGAATAGAAACACACGATAAGTCGCCATGTCGCTCTTTTAAAGACTCAGCCTGCTAAATAACTAAATTAAATAAAATTAAAAAACATCGTGATTCATATGTGTCTTTAACATGAGCGCACAATTACACGATATATTGACCAATTTCACAGTTTGATTCCATAACTCTTAATGAGCAGGCAGAAGGCGAGTTTACCTCCATGTGTGTTTCAGGAAAGCATGGGTCTAGCTGACCTCAGCAACAGGGATATTACATTTAAAACAAGTACAGTAGCTATGTCGCACGCACGCCGCTAAAGGAGTCATTCCACGTGATCCAAATATGATATTTCAATGAATAAAAACAAATTGGAAAATTTCCTGTTTTTCCGTTATTTCTAATACCGATGCATTGCCTTCTAGACCGATATTACAATATCAATGTATTGGTCAAACTTCATGAGACTTTTAAATGGTGTACAACTTACCGAAAGTGGACACGAAAAGCAGGAGATGAGATGACTTGCAACTCAAAGCCACAGCGGGTGGGAGAGAGAAAGACGGAGCGCCGGACCCCGCAGACCGGACTGGTCTTAACTCCTCCTCTGGGTGTGTGAACTCAGATCAGATTGCGCAGTGAGTACTGGGTCACATTCGTTATCTGCTTCGGGGGCTTTTTAGTATAGGACTATAACCACTAATGCCCCCTATCTTCTTCATCATCATCATCATCACCATCATCATCATCATCATCATCATAATCATCAATTATTATTATTATTATTATTATTATTATTATTAATATATCTGAAGCAGTGGTACAACATCATCATTTAATGTGGTTGAAATCATTGTAGTTACTAGTTTTCTTGCATTTCGTCCCGTTTGAACACCCGAATGCTTTAATGTAGAGTCCCCGTTCAATACGCATCAACTCAGTGTACGTGTTTTTTTTCTTTGAGCAAATGATGAAATTAAATAGTTTATACGGTTAAAACGTCTCCAATTGCCGCTAAGCCAGGTAGAGAATCCACCGGGAATTTCAGCTCCTGGGCAGTTTCACTTTAACGGGAAGGTGGCGCTCCGCAGCTCGTATAAAACGCCGACCAAGGAGCCCCGGCCCAGCATCGCAGGTGAGGCGTCTGCGGCGGTTGCGGCCATGGCTGCGAATGACACCTTGAAGAAAGTTTTGCGGTTAAAGCTTAAGTTAAAAGAGTCTTCTGAGATGAAGACGGTATGATATTTCCTAGCGTAGGGGCTGCCAATGCAGCCGCTTTATTAATTTACACAAAGAGGCTGTGCGTCGTTTCTGCTCAGTTTTCGGGTTTAGTTAAGAGGGGAGGGGGATTTCAATGCGTTCATTTATTTGGCTAATGTAAATTCATCTGCTAGTCTTCTTCATACCGGCCTGGTAATAAAGGTTAGTCTTTGATCTAGTGTGTAAAGCGTAGTGATCCAGGCAGGTGGATGGGTTAGTCAATGAGATCAGGGGAGTTTATTTGCCGGGTTCATTGAGCGGCTCAAATTTTGGCGATGACGCCAAAACCATCTAGTAAACCACCCGAAACTTTGAGGAAAGCCACCCTGCGTACTGGAGGCCTTTACTAGTATGTGCCTGTGTGTTTAGTGCGAACGATAGTTAAACGCGGTACGTGTTTCTATACGTAAGATCGCTAGTTTAAGAAGCGCTCGGTGCTTTGTAAGCTCTGCAGGTAACGTAGCCTGTGCTTTAGAGAACCGCGGAGCTGCTCAGCTCCAGCAGAAGCATAGGGACCTGACTTGCTGTCCGTCAGGGGGAGGGCTTCTTTGTAACGTGAACCCCCCCATGCTGGTGAAATCTGATGTAAGTGTGGTTGTGTGCTGGGACGGTCGAGGCCGGCCCTGCTGTTATAACGGTTAGCCTATGAGGTCAGCTAATTCTTTTTACGGCAGCAGTAGCTGCTGCCATTAGGGCTGCCCATTTATAGAGCGTAGTAAAGGGGGTATTCCCATAGATAGGGTCACAATCTCCCTGCAAGCTCAGCGATTCCGACTTGTGCAGGACCAGCCATATTTGGCACTCCTGTGAATGTTTCTGAAAGGTCTCATTTTTATCACCCCCGCCTGTTTTCAGTTTTGCAATGTTAAGCACTGATCCCAATCTGTGAAGTATTTGCCTCCCCAGTAGGATTACTGCTCTGCGTATTGTAAGAGGCCAAATGTCAGCGGTAGTTTTTGTTACTCTGACTGCTCCCTAAGGTTGCTGGCTTAACCGTGGGGAAAGCAGCGTGGTTCTTCATGAGCTCATGTATTTTCTTAGGTCATGAAGGCTCTGAAGAAGCTTCAGGAGTTGGACGTCACCCTGGACATCCTTGCAGTAAGTTGGCCATCCGCGTTGTCTATATAATTGCTATGCATTTCTCAGATCCGTCGTTCATTATTAACCCTGTTGCAAGGAAACTGGGATCGGAAAAACGGTCAATTCCCTCCGGAAGCATGGCGATGCTGGGGAAGTGGCTAAGACATTAGTTAACGAGTGGAAGAAGTTGGTTCCAAAGGAATCCACCAGGTACAGTGTCTTGGGTGATATGGTAATGTTTTTAATGCCAGAGTTTGACGAATAAAATGTCTAACACTGTTTTTACTCAGCAACAACCAGGATAATCACGGCTGTGGGAAAGAGAAGACTGAAAACGAGAAGATTAGCAAAGAGGCTGTAAAAGGTGAGGGTTGCCACTTTGATAAAGACCAGCAGAGAAATTCAGTCTCTAACTGCAGAAAGTCAAATCAAAGCATCAAGAAAGAGCAGTTGATCTCCAGACAGGAATCAAAGGATGATTCTGATGCTAACAAATCAGCTTCCTCAAACAAGCTTGAGTCCAGCACCAAAGATCTGTCTCCCAAAGTAAACCGATCCCCTGAACGGTTTAATGACAAACCTCACGCCCATAAGTGCAGGTCTGAACAAGACAGGAAGAGGACCTCTTCTCAGGGGGGGAAAGACAAAGAACTGAAAATCCCTCCCAAGGGCAAACAACTAGACAAAGTCAAACCAGAATCTTTGGATTATAGTAAAAGGAAGAATTGGGGATGTGGCAAGAATTTATGCAATGAAGAAGCTGCGAGGCCAACTGGCAACAGAATGAAGGCCACAAAGGAACAAGAGAAGGTTCCAGACAATAACAGGCAGAGTGATGAGAGGTGTGATACACCCACCCTGTCTTTCGAATCATGCCTGAACTACAGTTTGAAGATCCCAAAGAGAAAGAAGAAGCCTTGCAATGAAAAGATTGTCAAAAAGCTCAAAGCAAGTCACAGCAAAAGCACACCCTCAGTCAAGGAGTCCAACGACTTGATCAAACGTCAGATGGAGCAGTCGCCCCAAAAGGTAACGTGGAAATGAAGTCACCTTTGCGCTTTAGGTCTGTGTCAGAAAATGTGGATTGATTTTTCTTTTTTTAAATTTTCCCTTGATTTTGAGAACCTTCTTTCTCATAGGCATCAACTGGGTCAGTAATGGACTTGCTTAATGTGCCCTTGCCGACTTCTCTTCCGGAGTGTGAGGACTTGTCCGGTTTCTCGTACTTTGAGAAGAAATGTAAATATAACCAACACATTTTAAAGTGTTTATCCATTTTTTTCAAAACCCCTTTCTCCAAAACCTTGGATCAGAAACTGTCCTGTCTGATTAGGATTGTTCGATATATTTTTTAATGCTTTTTCTTAAGGACTCATTGGTGTTAATCTGAGCTCTTTTAGTGGAGGTTGAGGTTTCGGAGGTCTGCGAAGATGCTCCAGTGTTCACCGGTCAGAGGCTCAACAGAAAGATGCAGGTCTACTCAGGATCCAAGATCGCTTATCTCCCAACCATGATGACCCTGTACCAGCAGTGCATCCGTGTGCTCCAAAACAACATTGACCGTAAGCAATGGGGTCGACTGTACCCCTCGGGGCCCACTGCATTGTGGGATTGTAAGGTGGCATAATCTCTTCCAGTGCTCCATGAGATCGGAGGGGTACCGTTTGATATTCTAGAGCCGGTACTGGAGCGCTGTACCCCAGAACAGCTGCTCCGGATTGAAGGATGCAACCCGGTAAGGATTAGCAGCATGGAGGGGGGGCTGCGGATAGTGCCATGGACCAGAAGCCTTTTGGAGGGGGCTCTCTGGGAGGCCAATTGCTTCTGGTCTGACACACCTTTGGCTATTTCGATGAGTTTGAACTTTTTGTCTACTTTCTGTGTAAAAACACAATAGTCCGTGCCAAATGCGTTGGGTCGCGTTTAGGCTCCGTGGCTCAGTAACACATCCTGAACAATGGCGGTGTCTCATCAGTAGCACGTCCGCTTAGGTTTACATCGGTGTCACCGATCACCTGTGGGAGCGACACAGTCAGAGGGAGTTCAGGAACGAGAAGCTGGAGGAGTACGAGTCCTGGAGGGAGATGTACCTACGGCTGTCCGAGGAGCGCGAGAGGAAGCTGAAGAGGCTGACTAAGAGCATAGTTTCTGCTCACTCTGGGAAACCTAAAGGTGTGTCACCTTCACTCTTTCCCTTGGGGTCTAACGGCACCAGTATTACTAATAAGCTGATAAATATTCAAGATTTGTAAGGGGATTCTGCAGCCTGACAGCCTGGTATTCTGTCTTTCATGCAGTGTAGCTTTAGTCCGTTACTCCAATGAGATGGGCAGCAGTTGTCCTGGATCCATTAATGGTGTGAATTTTGGTGTGAAGGGTGCGTGTCCAACACACGTGCTGTCTGTGAGCCGTCTCGTACAGATCTGACCATCTGTCACCAGGCCCTATAAATAGATTTAAACAACTCTGGCTGAATGCTGACCTTGCAGGTCAGAGATGCAACTGGTCTAACAAGATCAAGGACCTTGCTGGACTGTCCCATTTCCGAATTCCCTTGCTATTTCCTCCTATCTATGGTATTCTGCTCCAAGAACGTTTTATAATATGTGGGTGTTGCTTTGTGTGGAAATGCATTCTGGGATAATTAATGCAGAATACCGATATCTGCTTAGTGCATTTTAGCTTGAACCTGACTGTCCCACACTAAATATTTCCAAACAATGCTGTTGTCCTTTGGTGGCTCATATTTAGTTTCTGCACAGTATGCACATGCATGATGTTGTGCATAAGCGATGATGTCACCTACTTATCCCAGGACAGAACAGCTTTGATCTGCTTGTGGCTCTGGGTCTCAGCTTGCACTGCCAATGTCAGGTCTTTTCCTTGCACAGGCCGGCAGGTGAAGCTGGCATATATTCACTCTGTTGCCAAGCCACCAAGGAATGTGAGGATTCAGCAGGAGATCCATGGGACAGCAGGACCTCTCCCACTGCCTCATGCCACGGACAAGCTCAGGTCAGTCTGGACGCCAACGCCTGTCAGCAAGCACCCTGTTCTATTATTTTGCATGACTGGTGAATACCTTTGTCATTGAACATTTGAATTCTTTCTGGTTTTGAATCCGATGATAAGGAACTAGGATGCAGGTAGGATATAAGACTTGGTTTGATATCTTTATTAGAAAAATGTGCTCTTTACTGAGCATGTTTGGGTTTTGTGACATTTTATTGAAAAATTTCTTGTATTCACTCAGGCTTTATTGGGACCAAATTAAGGCCACACCCCAGTGTGTGAATATTGTCAGTTATATCAAAAAAATTAGACACAGATGAATGTCAGTCTAATCCAGGGGTCACATATCGTGCATTCCATTTGCCTCGGATTCCGATTTTCGGAATCCGAGATCACGTCACATCCGGTAAAAACTCGGAAAAACCGAGTTGGATGCGTTCCATGTGCCGCAGAAGTTTGGAAGTCGGATTC
>JABJVO010000062.1:820587-837625 GCA_026770805.1 Boulengeromyrus knoepffleri
CGTAACACTCTGCACATCCCGATTGGCTCACTAGGCTGATTGCAGGCACTGATACTCTGCTCCGTAACACTCTGCACATCCCGATTGGCTCACTAGGCTGATTGCAGGCACTGATACTCTGCTCCGTAACACTCTGCACTCAGCAGCATCAGGCCCAGCTTCGGCGACTCCAGCAGGTCCTCCGGCGCTGGCCCTGGTCCTGGGTCCAGCCAAAGTCAGGATCCCAGGAAAATCAAACGTGAGTCCTCACTGGTGCCCAGCATCTCCCCCTCACTTCATTCCTGCCTTCATTGCAAACTGCTGTGCGCAGAATACTGTTGGTTTTTCTGTCCTCCAGGATAAACCTGCTATATTAATTATCCAGTGGTATTTAATGTCTAGCTATATGTGGCCTTTGGAGTGACGGGTTAGAGGAGTGGGGAGCTCATTTAGTGCACATGCTACATGCTGCCCCCTGCTGGCCTGGCTATATTCGCACTTTGCCAGTACAGCTCTACTCCCCAGTGCGATTTCCAGGCCTCCGAGTCCAGCTCTCTGGCTCCCTGCCACTTCCCTGGTATTTGGGCTTCTGGGGTGATTCTTGGATTTTTAAGGGGGGTGGGGATGAGGAGCCATAATTCATACAGAGGGCCAGGTGTGTCATTGGCTGGTGATGTTGTGAATTGGTGAGTAACTGGGACGGCTGCAGCCTGAGAGCCGGTCAGCTTTCAGTCGGGGCCAGTGTTGATGTCAGATCTGCCTGATAACATCTGAGGTCTGGTTATTTCAATTCCAGTGTTCCTCTTCTAGGAGTTTGGGTTCAGTCGGATACTTGGAATCTGTTCCAAACGAGCCAAGATGGTTATCGGGTCGGTTAAGTAAAACTGGAAGTGGTGAGAGAGGTTACAGGCTGCCACTGACACCTGTGGTCATGGCTGGTGGTGTAGGGATTCCGTCCTGGTGCCAGCCCCAGTTCTCTCTACTGGGCTGTGCTGAGTGGTGCCAAGAGAGATGTGACTCTGCTGCAGCGGCCAGTCTGCCAAGCCTGAGCGAGAGCACCCAGGATCGTGTGTCTGTGTGTGTCTGTGTATGCGTGCGTGCGTGCGTGTGTGTGTGTGTGGGGCGGCTCAATGTGCTTTTTCCTCACTAACAGGTGCTGCCACGTGGTTATCGGCTGTTCTAAAAGGCAGTAATTATTCCTGCTTTAATTCCCCTCCTAGGGGTTGCACCTATGATGGCCAAGTCCCTGAAAGCCTTCAAGAAGCAACTCTGTCGCAGATGATCGCCCCTTGGAGATGGCATGCTTGAACATCTTAAGTATCCTGAAGCCTCCAACACACACATTCAGAAGTATGGTCGCCCAAACACTTTGTTCCTTTGTTTGTTGGTTTCAGTCATAAAATAAATCAAGTTTAAAACTACTACAGTACAATTTGGCCTGTTCTCAGTATCTTTTATTCATGGGCTCTAAACTGCAGGTATATGTTTCTACTTATGGAATGTTTGAGTGCACTTACTGGTACCGTAAACCTATCTCTATATCAGTGGGATTTTAAACAGGACCGCCCTCTAGTGGTTACAGAGTATAAATGACTGGTTAATATACATGGTTAGGGAGGGTGCATAGTTACTGGTGTGTTCTACATGTAGAATTATGTAGAATGCAGTGCAAATAAAGACACATTTATTTCAACATTTTTGAAATTTTAATTTGGTAGAATGAGGTTCTCAAGTATTTAAAAATTTCTGGTGCTTGAAACCATTGCATTCCCTCCTAACCAAAAACGCAAAGTCCTGAAACATGCTGCAAGTGTGTTTGAGGGTAAATAGTCATAGTGCAGAAATGTTAAGTATGGAATGTTAAGAATTCAGCCTGATTCGTTTCTAATCTAAGAGTTTAGTTTCGTTTAAATAACAATGTAACCGTATGTAGAAATGTGACCATGTTTGAAAATAAAGATCTGGAAGTGAACTCTGTGTCTGCTTCCCCTTACTCTGTTTTCTGGATTTTAGAACATATTGAGGCCGGTTTTCCTCAGTTTGGTCCAGTTTGCACAGTAATGCTGTGGTTTTTCGAGCTGCATGGTCATTTGGGAGAAGACTTTGGAAATTATGCAAAGCATGGAATTTGGAATTGATATGAAGTAGCAGATCCGAAGCGGGGCGAAGGTGCCCCGGGGCATCAGGAAAAGCTTTCCCATTTTCTCATTCCTGCTTTCCGACTGATGAAAGGCGTCGGACTGCTGAACACTGACTGTGGATGCACTGAGTATGATGTTGCCTTGTGTAATTGGTTTTAAAAGGGGTTGATATTTTTATAAACCTTTTTATGGGGGGTGGGTGTGCCCCCCACCCTTTCCTGGCCTGAATTTTAATGACAAAATTAAAAGGAATGTCTTATTGAATGGTGTTTGCATGGCTAAAAACCATTTGTGTAAAACGAAAAGGAATTGAAATGCTTGCCGATAATGAGTCAGGCTTAATCGAATCCAGGCATCCCAGATTATAGGCTTATAAGGCTGCCAAGTGCAATCTAACAGGCTACTGTCCTCCATTAGTGGGAAAGGACATTTTCTCTGGTGGCTTCCGGGCATCGTGTGTCTGTTCACATGTCGAGTGGCTGATTACGCCTTTGCCAATACCCCTGTTCCAAGTCGCACGTTGACCTCTCCCGTGCATGAGGACAATTGACATTGAGTCACCTACATAACGTGGATGGAAAAAAAAAAAAAATGAAAATAGCCTTTTTAAAATAGTTACTTATAGGTCAGGGTAGGGCAACTTTTTGCTACTTATAGGTCAGGGTAGGGCAGTGTGATGTCCACAGAAATGGAGAGTCCCCACAATGCTGGGAATACATGGACTGTGTGTGAGTTTGAGAGCTGAAACTCTGGACAGCGTGTCCCCTGGGGATCGTAACACCAACATACTACGTGTGATTAGCCCCAAGCTGGCCACCACTTTGGATGGATAAGCTTAAACCTGGCAGTATTTCCATGATGCACAAGCATCGTCGCTGCGCAAATTCAGGTCTCCACACCTCATCCCTAGCATGAGAGCAAACCGCTACTCATACAAATCGTAGATATACAGGTACTGAGCATTTGGCTTTGTCACATAACTACTGCATTGATGGAAGAAACATTTAATCTGTGGTCACCTAGTGTGATATTCCTGAGTACAGCTAGGTGTCCTTTGTGTTTTAAATTTTGGGAAAAAATACAAAAGGAGTGTAGTTCTATGCATAAAAATAACTATGGGGAGGGGGAGCAGTTTCCTGGGATTTTTCTCTAAAGGGGGGGGGGGGGGGATAATTAGCCGAGGTGCCAAATATAGGTTCATAGCTTGTCATATTAATTTATGTTTTAAGCAGACTATTTTTGTAGAGCCGGACCTAATGTTGGTTTAGGGATGGTGAAGTCAAAAATAGCAAAAATGTGCTGCTGTGACATTAATTTCGTCCCCTCTGAAAATTATGGCGGGCGGTAGTTCACGGCCCGGGGATGGCGCCCGAGGTCCGTCCATAACCATCCCGGGACAGGCGGGAGAAGAGGAGGAGTAAGAGGAAGGGAGGAGCAGTGACGTCAGGCTGGAATGAGGGAGTGAATGTTCCGGGTCAGAAACTGGAGTGAGAGGAAATTAACTCTCGGACGAGGAAAACACGACACTAGAAAACAAAAAGAAAATGTGATCGTCAAAAAGAGTGAAATCGGCAGGATTATTTTTGTGTGTCGAAGCAACAGGGGTAAAACTGCGGGTGAAAACGGACGGAGAAAATAGAAAAAGCGCTGAAAGTGTGCTGGAAGAGGACCAGAGATTTTATCCCATGTTACTCCGAGGACTTTATTTATGCCTGGGGAGTTGCTTTCGATGTCTGCCTGTTGCTGATACTCGCAGGAACAGCCGGACTTAAGGCGAGGAAGTGGATCCTTGCGGAAGGACTTTTAATTTGACTTATCGCATTTTTCCGCTTAAGTAACGAGTTGCCTGAAGCCCGTGATGTTTCATTGTATCCCCCTGTGGCGGTGCAACCGTCACGTTGAGTCGGTCGATAAGCGGCACTGTTCTCTGCTCTACGTCCCGGATGAGATCTACCGCTACAGCCGTAGCTTGGAGGAGCTGCTTCTGGACGCGAACCAGCTGCGCGACCTGCCCAAGGTAAGCGGCGCACCGGGCGGCGGACCGGGCGGCCCATAATAACTTTATTATAAGGTCAGTGGTCAGCGGACGCTGATCCGTAAACGGGAATGAATGAAACGGACAGGGCACTGCACGGGGAAACCGTATCATCGGCGACATACCTGTATTTCCAGTTTTTCTTGCAGGTTTTGTCACAGGAAGTTATCTTTCAGAGGTTGAGTTTGTTTTAGAACAAACGGGGCACGGCGCCTGTTTTGCTGAGATGTGTCTCCGAAGTGTCCCGACGTCTGCAGTAGCTGGGTCTCGGTGTTTTTAATGGGGTTTGTGTTTTTAAAATGACCTACGACTTCAATAGGTTTGGGCCACGCGTCTGAGGACTCTTCCTAACTAATTTGTTTATTCCCTTGAAATAGCATATCATGGTAGACACAAAGGGTACTTAAACGTAATTTAAATGAACAGAGAGAGAGCCCGCTATGTTGTCACCTACAATTATATTACATATCATAATCGCGGAGTTCGGTGGTACTCCTTCACACGCGAAAACTATCCTTACAAATCACAATTTAGGCGTTTAACGTTGGTGGTTTTTTCACGATGATCTCAGGGTATCAAAGTAACTTTTAAAGTAGGTTCTCCTTGTGATAAAGTTAATTTGTTTATACAAATGTAGCAAAAGATATTGACACGTATTGAAGTCCGCTGTAAAATTTTATGAGGTGTGTTTCAGGCTTTTGGTTAAAATAGGTCGGAACACCAAGGTGAGTCGGTGTATTTAAATAAAATGTATTTTGTAAGAAAATACAAATGTATGTTGTGCATTATGGCTGTTGATGTTTTAATTAAATTTCCTCTGAATATGTTTGTGGTCGAAGTATGATGCGAATATGCGAGTGGCCACTAGCATCGTAAGGATGAAGGTACTTTTAAGTAGTGCACATGGTCATCGGCCTGTAAAGATCCTCTGCAAATAAGATGATAACTTTTAAAATCGATAATAGGCCTACCACAGCCACTTCAGCGCAGGGTCGGCGTCATGGGGGTGGGGGGCTCATTCGCCCAATGAGCCATTGTGCCCCCCCCCCCCCACAACGCCATCTAGTAAGTACACCGTCTTTTATTTCAATTTCAGTCTTCGACAGAATGCTACAACAGATAAGCTACCAATCCCCCCAAGGAGCGGGGCTGCGGGTCATAAGCTTATCCAGCGCTTTGCTCCCCCCACCGTCAACAACTTTTACTCTAGCCTTGGGCTGGGCGCTATATTGAGTTTTTACGGTATATCGATATATTTTCAAAATGATATAGGTTGATACAATACCCTTTAAGTATATGTACTATAATTGTGCGTTAAAATTAGAGCTCACTTAAAGATTTTTAATAGAAATGAATGTGAGTGTTTCGGAATCTTCAGCTAGAATCAAAGCAGTCAGTTAGCGGCGTCTCATGGGGGGGCAGATGGGGGCAAAGGCGAAGAATCAGCCCTACTTACTTTGGTCTTTTAGTTTCTAAACATCGACAAACGGCTCACTGGTTAAAATACAGTAGCCTAATTTGCAAAGTTTATTTTGTTTTGTTGTAGAGTATATAATTCAAAAGGAGTGTCCATTTGCCAGTTAGGTTTTAGATTTTATTCTCTTTTTTCATAAACATTAACTTCGTTTTATCAAACTGGTAAAAAAAAAAAAAAAAGCTGTCTGTAGAATATGTCTATACTGAATAGTTGTATATTTGCAAATAGGGAAGGATTCCGTTTTGCATCCCGTTTTGACCACACTTTTTTAATGAAAGTGTTCCTGACGTCACATGTGGCTTTGACTGAAAATGAAACACTTGGCCCACTTCATAGAAAATGCTGACGGGTATCGCTAATCTGGCTAAAAATATCGCGATCTGTTTTTTTGGTCCATATTACTTAGGTCTCCGTGCCCCCCTGAAAATCTTGGGTCCCTCCTTCAGATTTGTTCGGTTTTTGTATTCTGGATGTGAAAACAGGACCTCCTTGGTTTTGGGTCGTATGCCGGCAGCCCAGACCCCACGATCCATCCAGATCTATGCAGGAGTAACACTGTGACTTTTTCAGGGTTTGTGCAGCATGAAGGAATCACTTTGCTTATGAAATTAGACTGCTCTAAATTATCTTTCATCACCACATGTCTTTTTTATTTATTTACACTTTTAAATGACAGTAGAAAAAGGAAAATAATAATGTTTATCATGCCTTAAGCCTCCTAAAAAGTCTCTCATGGAACAACTTCTTTTGACTGCTTATATCAGATGCAGAGGATACACTTATTTTCTAGAAAAACCAAAAATATGCTGGAAATCTGGGCATGGGAACAGAGCATGTGGATTCGTTACAGTATGGTGTCTTTTTAGAAATTTTTTGCTTCCAAGAAGTTCTTCAGTTGGACTGAGAACCTGATACCCCAGTTTCCTGAGGGGTTCAAAGGTCACTGGCAAAAACATCAGAAGTGTCTGTTTTGGCCCCAGGAAAGCAGAGCTGCAGATTCCCATTCGAGTGGCTTCCTTGGATGAGAAAGAAACTCTTATGTAACGAAGCAAGACTGTCACTGCCGATTTACATGGCGATTATTTCACCCTGATGTTCCGCAGCAGCGTGTGTGTGTTTGGTCCATGTGGACGTCTCAGGAACACCATAAGAGTGGACGTCACCAGGTTAATCTGAATTCCACATGTATTTGAAGCCTTTTTTTCTTGGTATGCCCCGCTTGTCTAAAACGTCTGACACCCCCCCCCCCCATTGGCCATGAACACGATGGGTCACTGTGGTACCATCCATTCACATCGTGCCAAGCTTTCTCTCCATGTAGCTGGTGCCTATTTCTGTGGCAATGCGTCATAGTTGAGAATAATTGATGTAAACCTGGAGGGAAATTAAAGCAATGATTTCCTTAATCCCAAGGGATCTACTTCCTCGTAGGAGTTAAAGATCCTATGGCGGCCTGATCAGTAATTAGGCCAGCAGAAGTCCACGAGCCATCTGTCAGGTCCCTCGAATGAGGCCGTCTGCCAAAATCTGCCATCCAGCGTGTAAAGAGACGGGGCAATTATTTGTCATCCATGTTTATTTTATTTAGATGTTGGATATAAGTAGTATTGAGCTGTGGCTGTTTTAATCAAACGGTATCAGGTTGAAGCCTGATTTTATTTTGTTGAGCAGCATGGATATGATCAGCATTGCCAGAGAGCACTTAGCATGGGCTGATTCATTTGTCATACATGCTGAAATACCTGTCTGTGTGTGACTTCTTATCTTGCATTAGAGTGAGTGATGTGCCTCATTATGCATGCATCACACTACATTTACAAAGCTCTACACTGAGGTTAACAGAGTGCTCTTTGGCTCCGCAGATCTCAGTGTCAAGGTTGTTGCTTCAAATATCCATGGCCAGTAAAGTAATTCCATCATTGTTTCATTCTAGAGCAGGGTGGCCAATCGTATCCAGAAAGGGCCGCTGGTTTTTGCTGCAACTCTCTGATTACTAATTAGAGTACCGACTGGCTGAGGAGTCCTCACACCTGGGTTTGAGCAGCCGACCTAAAGGTCACCCCAAAAACCTGCATACACACCGGCCCTTTGCAGGTATGATTAGCCACCCCTCTTCTAGATCAATGCCATCTGCTTCAGGGATCCTGGTGGACTCTGCTGTCTGACCACAAGACCTTCCTCACTTATACATTGCTTTGGATCGAAGCATCAGATAAATATGTAAATGTTTTTCTGTTTCTGCTTTGAAACGCAAGGACCATTCGTGTCGGCACTGCTCACGTTCTTGCTCGGAGTTTTTGGAAAGATGGTGAAATCAACATGAGCCACACAGTTCTAGGTGTGAGGCACCTGGGGGAAAAAAACACGTCCGGGAAAAGCTGTGTTCTTCACGTGAAATGCTGACGTAGCAACAAGTGACTCTTGATTGCGTTAAGTCTGCCTCGAGGCTAGGATAGATCTCTTTTCAGCTGTTTATCCTTGTATTGTCCATTCAAGCTGCTTCTGCTTACGTGCTGAGATCCTGCTGGATTTGTGTTTTATTGCTTTGATGACGAGACATTGTCAGGTTTGGCTTAGCACACCTTTGTATTCTTTCACATTTCCTTCATGATTTTCCCCATCAAGGAACTTGCAGCAGAACATCACTGAAAGCTAGAACAGAGAGTATGAAATGGTGGATCCTGTTGGATGTGTGACACCACTGTATTGTGGAATATCCCCTGCTTACAAATCTGTGTGTGTGTGAACATGAGAACATCAGAAATTTACAAATGAAAGGAGGTCATTCGGCCCATCAAGCTCATTTTGGGGAGCTCAGAGTTGTTAAAATCTTATCTAGCTCTGATTTAAAGGACCCCAGGGTTTTAGTGTGTGTGTGTGTGTGTGTGTGCGCATGCGCTGTTTGGTCGTGTATCTTGGTGGTGAGGCACTACTTACTCCTTTAATGGCAAATCGGACCTCCATCACGCCTGCAGGGTGGCTGAAATGCTGGTGTGGTCTTTTTTCACTTACGCTGTGCAAGGATGCCGGTGAATCCCGGCCTGAAGGCTGGTTCTGTGCAGCTGCAGGAGACCTGTGGCTTGGCTCCTGCTCACCTGGTATCCCTCCATTGGCCTGCCACCTGCAGACCTGCACTGAGCTCCCTTGCGGAGATAGGCCTAAAGGTGATTTGGCCTGCCACCTGCAGACCTGCACTTAGCTCTCTTGCGGAGGTAGGCCTAAAGGTGATTTGGCCTGCCGCCTGCTGACCTGCACTTAGCTCTCTTGCGGAGGTAGGCCTAAAGGTGATTTGGCCTGCCGCCTACAAACCCGCACATAGCTCCCTTGCGGAGGTAGGCCTAAAGGTGATTTGGCCTGCCGCCTGCTGACCTGCACTTAGCTCTCTTGCGGAGGTAGGCCTAAAGGTGATTTGGCCTGCCGCCTACAAACCCGCACATAGCTCCCTTGCGGAGGTAGGCCTAAAGGTGATTTGGCCTGCCGCCTGCTGACCTGCATTTAGCTCCCTTGCGGAGGTAGGCCTAAAGGTGATGTAGGTCCATTCGCCTCATTGAGCCAGCTGTGTTGTTCTTGGGGGAAATGCCTTCGAATTCTCAGGCAGGAGAGGATCTCATTAGCCCATCTGTCCGCTCTGACACACTTTATTAATACGTTTTAAAAGTTCTGCTTTGTGCTTGTCTGCATTTACTGTTGTATGATATGATCTCTGTGTTGCCGGATTGGCTTTTTAAGTTTAGCTAATTGTTTATCGTGCCAGCTTTGGATTCACTCATCAGTTAAGTAAATAAACATAAATCCGATCATTACCACCGAATCGTTCATCTGTAGTGAAAAGTATTTGTTTATTTTAGAGCTGTCATGATTATTCCATTAAACGCGATTACTTGTTTGTTTAAAAGCTCTGTGCAGTGTAGATTCATCCTGAAGGCTTTCAGGTTTGATGGACTCGCCCAATAATGTGAGGTTAGCCATAGATGTGCCATTTAGCCTCACAGAGTAATTAATTTGCTTAACTTACTTTCTATGATTCCTGTATGTCAAAATATCACTGCTAAAATGAAGGTAAGCCCTGTCGCTTAGCCGCGTCATCCTACATAACGTGGTACATGATACCCATATAATATTTTTTGTACATGTGTAGGGCTGAATGATATTAGAGAAAGTTTACATTACGATATTTGTCTGTTAAATTGGTCAACAGACACAAAACAGTGCTGTCAAGTCACCTGATTTTGCCCAATGTTGTCTTTGTTTGATACAAAATATTTCTATACAGTGGAAGACAGTCTTTTTGTGACCAGATCTTTGCTTTTCTTCTCCTCATTTTAATTTCTCAGGAAGGCAGCAGAGACTGTGAGTCACACGGTAAGAATGAGAGTGATGGTCTCCTCAGAGAGCGCACACAGAGCTCATGCAAAAGCAGGGGCCGTAAACTTTAGATTGAGTTACTAACATATACTAGAGAGCTAGATTCCGAAGCTTGCTAAGATGGGTTTCCTATCGTTGAATTAAAAGGTTTTAGCGTAACGTTCGATGGTTTGAACACAGTAGACTATCGTGTTGACTGCAAGGTGAGGAGTGCATGTAGTTAATATCGCACGTCGTACAAGCCTGTCAGGGCGGTATCAGTTGGGGGGGGGGGGAGTGCTATCGCTGCACACCACCGCTTTGTGTGTGTAGTTTGCACGTTCACCCTGCGTGTGCACGACTTTTCAGTGCTAATCCGTTTTCCTTCCATTATCTAAAAACATGCAACTTAAGCCAACGGGAATGTCTAAATTGACAGTTTTTGGTTTTTGTTTTTGTGTGTTTTGATGTGTTTTGTTATATTGGGGCGCAGTGGTTAGCACTAGTGATGATTTACAGAACCGATTCTATCGAACTGTTCATTTTAAATGAATCGTACATTCGATTCAAAGAGTTGATTGAGGGGAGCAGTACATTCTGCTTCACTTCATTAAATTACTTTTACTGAAACTGCTTGTTCATTAAAATATTACTATTAAAACAGTGGTCTTAAAACGTTTCAGGTCTAATTAAACTGAAAAAATAATCATATGATATCAGGCTTTAGCGTTTTAAATATAAATGAACGGTCAGCTTACAAAAGCCTGAAAATCTCGAGTAGGCTACCTTAAGAAATTTGCAATCATATCGTCTAAAATTATATATCCTTTAATTAAAGGATAAGAACCAACACACGTATCCTCAACGTACAACGCTGTCTGCAAAGGTCGGGACATTTACTAACCGGATCTCTTAATTCTCGAGGAGACTTTCAGCACAGTCAGAACCAGTAACTTTGCGTTTTGAGTCTCATGAGATTTGCCGAGGAACTGTCTGAACTGAACTCGGCAAAATGCTAAACTACTCAGATGTCAGTGAAACGCTTCAGTGGAACGTGCCAAACTCACTAACGTCGATTGCTGAGTTGGGATTGGCGAGCTACAGCCACCATGCGGCCGGGTATGAGACTGCGAATACAGCAGATTACGGTATGCGGAGGGGCGCGAGGCGGCCGGGTATGACACAGCGCGAATACAGCAGATTACGGTATGCGGAGGGGCGCGAGGCGGTTGGCGCCTCATCCTGGGGTGTTCCCTGCCTTGTGCCTGTTACCTCTGGGATAGGCTCCAGACCGAACCAAATCCCCCCCTTATGATCAGGATAAGCACTTACAGAAATTTGATGGATGCATACATTACAGTATATTGTATTGTCTAACATATAAACAATTTCTCAATTAATTATGTTAATCGATAGATTACTCGATTAGGGCATTCTCTAATGATTATTGATATAATCTATAATGTTTCCTTTAATGATGAGAACAGCTGCACTGCATAGTTTGGGGCAAAAAATCAATGTGAAACACATTGTAGTGACAGGCTGCAGACTCTTTCCATTGTGATGTGGCTCCTTATGTAGCTTGTATTTCTGACGGTTCACTAGATTCATCTGAGCATTTAGGACAATATCACTGGGGAATGTTGAACTCAAACCTCATATTGAGGGCTGGGGGGGGGGGGTCAGTGGCTCTTTCTCGTTGTCTCGTTTCATTAATTTGGATTCACATCTCGGGTAATAATTTCGTGAATCTCCAATCAGATCGCTGCCTAAATGACCATCTCCTGCTCTGTCTGTCAGACCTCTGGTGTCAGGATCCATGTTTTCTTTGGTTATTCCGTCACCAGCTGGTGACAGTAACGGCTCCTCACACTCCAACACAACAAAAATGGTATGGTGACCCTCTTTTGGGTCATTCCCACCAGTCTGTCGTACACTGGTTCCAGTGGTTCCAGCGTGTTGCTGTGCTGCTCCTACAGTTTGGCTGTGATGAAGGTTGGCTTTGTAAATATGGACTTTCCTTTGGTTATTCAGCCCTAGAAGCTCCAGTTCTTGTTGAAGTCTGATGCCAAACTTCGTTTCCTGTTTTTTTTGGCCCTGGTGGGGGGGGTGCCCCTTAGGTGCCATTCACCCCGACTGGGCATGTGTTCAGGAGCATTGTGGGAATGCCCATGGTTTTACTGATCCACATTTTTAAAAGCTGCTTTCCACAGAGTGCAGGGCCTGTAGCTGCTCCTTCATCCTAGCTGAGGGGCAGCTGATACGATCTTCACAGACTAAGCGGAAAAAGACAATTTTCATAAAAGCACTTGCCCGGCAGAGCTGTGCACCACCCCCTGGGCCTCGATATCGTCCTGTTGATATACTTTACGGTCCTGTAGGGCATCAGACTTCTTTGAAGACGTGTTTGTTCGGCTTCCAGATAGTGACGTACTTTGGTGTCAGGGCTCTGAGTGGGTACGTAACCTAACCTAATACTAACCCTTAACCACTTCTCCATGTGCCGAATGAAGTCTTTTGATAGTCGTTCGGTGTAAGGATGAGAAAAATGGCTATAACTGAGAAGATTCAGCTCTACGAGAAGACAGTCCTCTCAGAGCATCAAGCGCTGCTCGTCTTAAACCACCAACACTTAAGAGTACGACATGCATCAAGACTTTTTGCAATGTTGGCTCCTCAGTGGTGGAACGAACTTCATCTTTTCATAAGAACAGCTGAGTCCCTCGCTGTCTTCAAACGTTGTCTGGAGACACACCTCTTCAAGGAGGACCTTGGAGACAAATACCCCTCTTACTTTTTAAAAAAAAAAATTAAAAATTAAAATCCCACTTAGTGTTTACCCGGGCACTGTTTTTATATACAATGTACTTCAGCGGTAACTTGGTTTTAATGACAGTTGTTGATTTTAGGTCTAGCTTATAGATCAAAGAACAGTCATGGACTACAAAGCACTATTGTAAGTCGCTCTGGAAAAGAACGTCTGCTAAATGCTTTAAATGTAAATTAACTAGGCTGCAGCCCCAATGATTTTTGGTTGCCTCATACTTTCATCACTCTTAGTTTGTTGAACATCTTCTTGTCTGATGGTATAATGAATATGGATTAAATACTGATTGCTGAAGTGTATTAATGTTCATACACATTTCTGTATGGAAAATTATTGCTTTGTGTTCCCCGGATCTCCTACACAACGTTAGCAAACTCCGATATCACACTGACATGGCCCGGCATGTTGGCACTAGCCTGCCCCAGAATGCAACGGGACATGTCCTCTGGTAGTTTCTACATGCCAGCCAGTTCTGTGACTAATGTCTGTTAATTACAAACTGATTGAATGTCAGTGCCACAATGCAGTGCTCTGCTGGTGCACAGTGAGGTTAAAGTGTAACGTGACTGACACGTGACTCTGTCACTGTGCCACAGCAGCCATCTGAAAGGAGCCTCACCATGGTTCAGATCATGTTGCTGTGGGATCCATGCCTTCCTGGCATAACATAGAGGCCAAATCCAAACTCCCGTCTTGCTCCTCCGTTAAATGCTGATGACTCGTGAAGGACCCCCACCTCTACATAATTGCTCCTGAATGCTGAGGAGATATCCTGAAGCAATAGGTCTTGTCCTCAATTTCAGATGATTCGTCTTGTGTACATCAGTCAGCCAGACAATGTAAAGAGATCATCAAACTTTTTCTTTGATGCTCCTGATCTTCTATATGGATTGTTCTTGTAAGGCAAAGTTGCCCAACCCAAGACTTTGACACTTTCACCATAATGCTGTCTGCTGCGATAAGTGAAAGGTTCATCCAAAGGTGCTTTGTGGAGCTATAAATTTTACAGCTGGGTGTGATTTAGGCTGGGGCATCGTGTGCAAACTGTGGTGTTTCAATGCTGAAGCTTGAGATGAACCTGGGACGTTAATCTCTGCCCGATGTGGGCGTATTCAGTAGAACGGGGTGGAGATGAAGGCCGTGTTAAACACATTATTCGCACAATGACTGGTTGTGTGAAGTGACATTGTGAGGTGTGAGAAGGCGAGTTGCCTTTTTAATAAGCAAGCCTGCGATCCACCTGCTAGGGAGTGATTTGACGCGCACGAACACACACGCGCACGAACACACACGCGCACGCACACACACGCGCACGCACACGTACGTAAATGCATAATAAATATAGTTGATACTTTATTGATCCTTGTGGGGAAATTCTCTGTTCGCCTCCTCCAACTTGCTGGGGGTCAAGGGCCTTGCTTGACCCGCAGATGTGCCGAAGCCGGGTTCGGTCTCGCGACCCTCTGATCACAGGCGTTTTTGTTTTTTTATTTTTATATTTATATATATATATAAATAAATAGTTTCTCTATTTTGCATGGTTTCCTGCTTCTTCCGCAACTTGTAATTTCAAGCTTTGGCGTTAGTGGACCTCACTTTGGCATCTAATTTTATGTTGGAGCCAGTCTGTGATGCTGAGGAAGAGCTCAGATCCTAAAGGTTAACGGGCCTGAGTTAGAGGCGCTACTGGTGTGGACGTCTGTGTGGAGCAGAGGTTGGCCGATGACACAGATGCCTGGTGGTGGTGACCCTCAGAGGTTGGTCGTCACGGCGAGCTGTGATGCTGTCCGGGAGGATCTCGCTGGAGCACTGCGTTAATATGCTATCGATCCTCCGCTGAAGCCAGTTTAGCTTGCTATGGTTTGTTATGCAGAAATGTCTGGCAAGAAGTGAATTTTCAAAACTTGAAATATTTGGAATGATTCCTGAATGACTCCTGAAGTTTGCCTGTGGGTCGTCCCCAAAGGCTGGAGCGGAACATCTGGCTCAGGCGGGGAATCACATCATTACGGTGATTTCAATGTGACGGATCGTCAAGGCAGTTTTGATATCCTGATCAAATGCCGTTTCTGCTCCGTGCCAGAGTGTGGCCACGCCTCGCAGTGAGCGACTGTCTGTGTGCCTGTGTCTGCTGGATTTAATGAATCGGTGGTCATTTCTGGTTCAGGTCTCTGACTGTGGCCATGTCACATGCACTCTTGTATTGCTGTTGATGCTCAGCAGTGTTCCAGCTCAGTGTGACAGACGCCCCGGTAACTGTCAGGATAGCTGGTCCGCTTCTCCACAGCAGGCATGTCTGTCTGCTTTTAATTAAAAGGAGGGAGAATTATAATGGAAAGAGAATTTATGTATCTTCAGATGGATGAGATATTAGGCAAAGATCTGGGCTCCAGTGAAGATTTATTTTATAATTATGTAGGGGGGGGGCAGCTTTCACCTGGACACCCCTGATTGTGGGACGGTGAGGCGTAGCGCTGGGTAATATCACATTAATATTATATTGCCCGTGCACAATAATCAATAATCACCAGGGCTTCAGATGACAGGCTTTTCACCACACACCAGCTTTTCATTAACATGGGCGTTTATTTACGGCCACAAGTTAAGCAGATTACCAGTAGCAGTGGGCGGTGCACCAGTGTCATAGTTACCAGTGTGATTGTGCACTGCGATATGGATTTGCACTACACCATTAACACCGAGGTCAGCAGCCCAATTACAGAACAGCCTATTAATAAAAATATTTAAAAATTTTATCGTCTTCCAAAATTCGGTTGTAATGCACGACCAAAAATAAGCGTCTGGAAGCTGAATTTTCAATGTCTGCTATGAAGTGTGAATGTCTGCTTATAAAATCTGATGCTGGAATTCCATCTTTCAGCAATTTTTCCAGCTCGTGAAACTTAGAAAACTGGGTCTGAGTGACAATGAGATCCAGAGACTACCTCCTGAGATCGCTAACTTCATGCAACTGGTGGACCTCGACATTTCCCGAAATGGTACGTAGGACACAAAGCTAAGTCCTTTTGAGAGGCATGTTATCGACCGCCCTCGCCGTCGTGTTGGGGGACAAACTCATCTGCTCACTCTGCTCAATAAGGCTCTCATCTCTGACCCTTTAATCTTTGGGAGTCTGAAGGATTCTTGCTTGTTGTAGAGTGTTTGTTACATCTAAATATTCTGATGGAAACGCTGCATATGACCTGTTATGTCCCAACGTAAAGCTGCATGGGCCAACTCTGTCGTGAAAGGCGCTATATAAAGATGAATGTAATTGAGTCTCTTTAGGTCGTTACCTCCTGCAGTGTGACCACACAGAGTTACTTTTACATTGTGTGTTTTCTTTCCTATGGCAGAGATCATGGAAATTCCTGAGAGCATCTCATTCTGCAAAGCTCTCCAGGTGGCAGATTTCAGTGGAAACCCCCTGAGCAGGTGAGCCGCAGAAACCTGCAGTCTGAAGGAACAGCTCATGCTTCTCCCACTTGCTGCCATGGGCCGCTGCCCTTCAAGCCCCTGTCAGTTATTTATTGATCCAGCTTCCTATTGGTTTATAGATTCCATCTGGGTCTCTCACACGGGCTGTGATTGGCAGTGCATGCTGATCCCACCCACTGTCATTTTAGCTTAGTCTCTCCCATCTCTGCCGCCCATTGATTGGTTCCTGGCCAGAATGTAATTAGTGTTGTACAAGGCTGAGCTAAATGGAGTGAAGAGTAAAAGGCCTTAGTAGCCCTGGACTCGGCAGCTGTACCCATCTGTGCTTCCAGCGTCCAGGCGGCCCTGAGCACGTGGAGACGCCTGCTTCTGCACCCCCGTGGCCCTGAGCGGCTGCTGCAGGGTAAATCTCTGCTTGTGCTCTTGTTTCCATGGCTGCTTTTGATCCATTTTTTTTTCTTTTTACAGATTGCCTGAGAGTTTTCCAGAGTTACGAAACCTAACATGCCTATCCTTGAATGACATTTCCTTGCAAGCACTTCCTGATAACATTGGAAAGTAAGTGTCCTGTTTAGTTTGTTGATTTTTTTTTTTCTTAAGCTGACAGATTTATGATGGTTTTAATGCCAGTGGGTATTCTGGTCTGCAGTGCGTTTGTTTGGGTCGGATCCCTTCAGAGCACTGATGGTGAGGATTAAGCATTATGGGTAATGATGGTCCTCCTCGTGGGTGAGGATTAAGCATTATGGGTAATGATGGTCCTCCTCGTGGGTGAGGATTAAGCATTATGGGTAATG
>JABJVO010000062.1:846514-857366 GCA_026770805.1 Boulengeromyrus knoepffleri
TGCACTGCCTGGGGATGACGGGCACTGCACTGCCTGGGGATGACGGGCACTGCACTGCCTGGGGATGACGGGCACTGCACTGCCTGGGGATGACGGGCACTGTACTGCCTGGGATTTTGCTGCCTTTTCTGCAGGCCAGGGTGACTAACCCAAGTTTGGAGTCTAGTATCTGAGCCCATCACTTGTCATGTAACTGCTCACATAATTAGCCTGGGATTTCCTGTTGCCGTCATCGTTAGGAAAACATTATTTCCCAGACGTGACCTGGAACGTGGATGTAGGGAAAGCGGGTGTGGCGGAGTTAGGGAGTTTGGATGCAAAGTAAAGTGTCTAAAAGAAAGGCCTGTGGAGAGGAAAGGAGACACGAATCAGGTGAAGGAGAGAGGAAAGGAGACACGAATCAGGTGAAGGAGAGAGGAAAGGAGACACGAATCAGGTGAAGGAGAGAGGAATGGAGACACGAATCAGGTGAAGGAGAGAGGAAAGGAGACACGAATCAGGTGAAGGAGAGAGGAAATGTGAAGATACTGTTTGAAAATGTAACTGGCTTGTGCCCTGGGCTGTAACGCTGTGTGTCCGCTGCCACCTGACTGCCTTTGTAATCGCTGGCCATGCAGCAGGATCCGCGAGGGGACACTGTCCTCGCTGGAAGGCTCGGAGTCCGTCACGGCTGTCAGGCAGCACCTCCCACTCCCACCCTGTAAACACCAGCACACCCCCCACCCCCGCCCTGGTTCCTGGTTAGTTGAGTATTATGTTGACTAAGGGCAGCACTCAGTCACGGAAGTCCTGCAGGTCGGCCCAGTGAGGCGTGACCTGGATAAACAGCCGCCACGTGACTTCGCTGATGGTTGAACCTCATGGACTTCTGAAGCAGGAATAAGGCTGCTTCGTGAAGCGTGTGACAGACCTAAACATCCATTCTGGGATTCAGCATTTGAGTGTGTGATCCTGCTGTCTTGGTCAGCTGCGGATTTCTGGGCTTCATGTTGAGTGCCGGTGTCAGGTCGTGTCTGATCTGTGGAATGTGCATTATGCTGCTGCTGTGATTAGGGCTGATTCTCACGTTTCCGCCTGATCAGCGTGGCAGTTGGCCTGCTTCCTCCCTCAGAGCTCATGCCTTCTGTGAGCGTGCCCCGGCCTGCATGGCTTCTGCCAGCCCTGCCCACTGCTGAGCCCCCTCAGGTCTGAGGGGTCTCTGGGGGCTTTTAAAATCACCTCTCGCTGCTGACGCTGTTCTGCAGCTCTGTGCCACCCTCTGCTTGAGCGTTCCATCTCGCAGCATATTTTTCCCCCTTCTAATTGCCCCCCAGGGAGATGTGCTCTGCACTCTGGCTAGTCAGTTGTGTGCCTCGGGATCATGTGCCCCCACCCCTGAGGGGTGTACAGGGCCCTTTCCTATTATCCCTGTTGGGGGAAGGGGTTGTCAAGATCTTCATTGCACACTGCAACCCGTTGTCAAGGCTTGCATGGCTTGTGTGAAATGGGCGGGGTTAAGCGTAGCATGATGTTTTTGGTTGGAGGACAGTCTGGTTCTGGCATGTCCCGCTTGCATTGTGCTTGTGAAGGCCTGTATGTGCGCTGGCTCTGCGTGGGTCATACCACCCCTCCTGCCATGACCCCCCCCTTGCTGAGACACGGTAGATTATGGTCTGTGCTGTGGTCTTCACGGTAATGCCTGATGTGCCTGTTTTTTTTTTCTGTGGCAATGGTGAGCTGACTGGTTTTTCTAATCGGCTGGTGTTACTGGGAGCCTCGCAGACCTATCAGGCTGAAAAATGAGGTCCAGTTTGTTTCAGATTATAATATAATGAAAGCACATTTAAAATGCAAAGTTATTTGAATGGTTTTTTGGATGCCATTAGCAGGTATTCAGATGGGTGACTTACTGTCTCATGATGAGCAGAGTGAAATGGTCTCATTCTCCGCACCACCACTGAACATCCCTAATGCTGTGTGCACATCGCCTCCCACTGGCTTATTAGACCCAACTTCACGTCCTCCTTCTGGTTCTCCTGTAATCTGTCCCACCCCCCCACAGATCGGCGGCTGCTGCAGTCTGAACGTCTTGTGTCTGCGGGAGAACCGGCTCTCGCGTATCCCGGCTGAGATCTCCCAAGCCGTGGAGCTGCACGTGTTTGATGTCTCTGGGAACCGGTAAGCGGGAGCGCCGGCCTCGCGGTCCACGGTTACGGCTGAACGCTGCAGATGGAATGGACTCCAGTGACCCCTCCCATCCAGTGGCCTGTCAGAATGGGGTGGAGAACTAAGTCTGTCACACCTGGATGGGGTCGGCTAGGCCTGGCTGACACTCGACCAGGACATTAAGTTCTTGATGGCTGCACAGTGAGGGGACTGCATCTGCCCGCTGTCTCTGTGGGTGTCTGGCTCATGTGACCCTGTCCCCTGTCCTCAGGCTGGTCTTCCTGCCCATGTCCCTAACGTCCCTGAAGCTGAAAGCCCTCTGGCTGTCTGAGAACCAGTCTCAGCCGCTTCTCACCTTCCAGACGGACGTGGACCCAGAGTCGGGCGAGAGGGTGCTGACCTGCGTGCTGCTCCCCCAGCAGAGCAGTGAGCCCGAGGGCAAAGGTACTGCTCGTCGGGGGCTTATCTGCGGCATCACGGGTCACATCCTGTCACATGACACCCATCAGGTGATGCCAACAGAGAGGTCTGGCTCTGTTCTATTTATGAGCTGCACCTAAGCCACATGCAGATCTTTTAGTGAGGAAATGCTGTTACCTTTTTTGTGAACAGTGTGTCACTCCTCAGTCACACTTGATGCCACCTGCCTTTCGTCGTGGGCTTCATTAGTGCTTTCAAACTGCTGCAACAGGTTTATGTCAGAAGATCACATTCCATCTGTTTGTGATTGTGTCAGAAAGAAAATAACTGGACTTTCAAGCATTTCGGGCTTAATTCTCCTGCACCGTCCTACAGGTTGACTCCTCAGCAGCTCTTCAGGAGCACAGATGCTTTTCAGAGAGACGGGCACAGACTCCTGCACTGGACATTGATTTGGTGCTGAACCATGAGACAGAATATAATATTCTGAGTTCCTGCTGGTAGATTAAATACATCTCTTGAAGCACCGCCGTAGTTTTTGAATTTATTACAGTGAATGCCACGGAGTATACTGGCTCATTAATTCTTAACCGATTGTGAGCTTGATTGCAGTTTATGTGCCATGTGGTTTATATAAATCACCCGCTCTACTGGCCATGCAGTGGAATTAATTTCTGAGACAATTTGACCCTTCCAGGCTACTGTACCGTTAGCCCAGAGTGACCCTGTCAGTGCAGTGTTGAGCGCTAGTTATCTGTCATTTCATGAGCCTCCATGAGGGTGGGGCTGTAACTCTGGCTGGGCCTTGTCCCCCTTCAGACTGCATTGTGATTGTGCGGGTGGTGTGCGGGTGGTGTGCGGGTCGTGGCAGGCACCTTCCCAGTCCCCAAACCCTGTTGCTAACTCTGCTGCTTGTCTGGTGCCGCCCAATCATTTAGCCAATGGCTTTTTGGGACACGTCGGCCTTCAGTGGGCTGTCTGTGCAATACCTGCCCTGATGCTGCTGCCCTCGTTCGCTGGTGAGGTTTGGGTGATGGAGGGTGGGGGTTGGTCTGGTTACCCGGGGCTGGGGGGTGCTCGACGCTGTCCTTCGACTCTTCGCTGAGGAATACAGGAGATACTTGTTCATTCTGCAGTGAGTTTTTTTCTGAACAAGGGCAGTGTGTCTTGTGACTGTCCATGCGTCTTCATGAGGATCATGCCCCCATCTCAAGGGTCCGATAAACTGGCCCGTTGTGGCGCCCTGGAGAGCCTAGTGAACGACATCGTGGATGACATGTGGGACGAGCAAGCCATGCATCGGATCAGCGCCATCCGCTTCGTGGAGGAGGAGGATGAGGATGAGGAGGAGGAGGAGGTGAGTAGCAGGGTTTCTTTCAGCCCACGCTGGTTCCCCTGTGAGCGTGCCAGACCTTCCCAAGTGCAAATGTCGCGTGTGTTAGTTTCTGACTCCTGGCACCGCCTGTGTCGTAGGGGACCTTCTTGCGGCGAGCCACACCCCACCCCGGCGAGCTGAAGACCATGAAGAAGGCAGTGGAGATCCTTCGCAATGACATGATGGCAGCCAAAGCCCTGGACACCAACAAGAACGAGGTCAATAATGCTGTGAACAGAGTGACCACATCTGTGTGAGACTTACCTCAGAGACTCTTCCAACATCACCCTCACCTTGCCCCCGCCCCACCCTAATCCGGCTCTGACCCGGCCCCTCCCTCTCAAGAACCTTCCTCCGTCTCCTGACCCTCTGAGATGCCAGATGTCAGGTGCCCATGTGCCTTCCACGTGACCCGTTTCCATGGCAATAACCAGCACAGGTTTCTGGTTGTGGACAAAAACTCCAGAGCTTTTTAAATACACATTTTTTAAACATGGAGATATAGGTAGTTGCACTATAAAGTCAGCAGAATATCACAGCTGTTAAAATCTATATAAACTTTTATTTTTTTAAAAACTGGGTGAATTTCTTTTTACGTATTTGGGATACCTTTATGCCCAGGCACATTGACCTACTGATTAAAATTTATTGTATAGTTTTCTGTGAATATTGACTTTTACATGCTTGGCAGCTCGAATGGTGTAAATAAAAAAAAAAAAAAAAATGTATAGCGACTTTCTTAATTGACAGTGGATTTTTAAAACTCTCTTAAAGATTGGTACGTATTTTATTTAAGTAATTAAAAACAAAAAACATTTCCTTGTCTTCATAATACACTATAACTGTTTATAGGTGAACAGGCTGCATAAAATTTTATAAGGTATATTTTTATTTTTGTAAGCTGCCCGTCTCTAGGATGTGAACCATTTTATGGGCTATAATGACCGACCAAACCACTCAGACTGTCTCAGCTGTCGACTTAGATGCTTCTATGTAAATTTCTTTTTTTAAACACCTGAAAACCAACTTTTAAGATTTGTTTTAGGTGAGGGGAATAGGACATGCAGTATGGGCACAGGAGTGGATTGGTTTTGAACAAGATTGTGCTTTTTAAATTTTAACTCCGACTTGATTCTGTGGCATTTAATATGTTTTTATTTTGTAATGCCGTTGTTTTGGGTGATGGTACACTTCGGAGTGTCTGGTATTTGCGGTTTAAATTGTCAGAGTTTGCTCATTTGTTCTGTCAGGAGAGAGAACATTAGTTTTGGCTTCGGCTGTTAAGACTGATGTCTTAATTGTTTCTGTCTGAGATCTATGCTGCACACGAGCCTTTTCGACTTCTTCACAGCCTGCTGTGTTTGTCTGCAGATTGAGGTTTTTAACCACTGATTTCTTAAAAATTAATAAAAGTGATTTTTGAAAGAAGCTATTTGTTTTTCCTTGTAATGTTTGTTCCTTTGTCCATCTTCATTATTCCCACTATTTGTTAGCTGAAGAAAGGCCTTCTGAAATGTTTTGTGTCTTGCCCTGGCTGTGGTTCTGGCCACATGCAATTTGACCCCTCCCATATCAACTATGGCCACACCCACCTTAGTTGTGGCCCCACTCCACATTGGCTATCGGTCTTTTTGTCAGATTTGACTCCTCCCATATACGGTATTTTTCTGCCCATGTCATTGTGGCCTATGTCATCTTTCTAACGTCTGGACTGAATCCGGTCAATTTGTTACCTGAAACCTTACTAGTTTGTTTCAAGTTTTTTTTTTTCTTCATATATCCGTAAAATTCTCAACCATCTTCAGATTTCCATCTGGAAATGATGTTTTGGTATGATGTGTATGCAGATAATGACCACTTCTTTTAGATAGACCATATTTTTGAGACCCTCTGTAATAAATTACACTGAGCGCAGTCCGCTCATCAGTCTACTTGATTTTACCAATTACAGCATGTTAAACTGGCGTGGAGGTAAGTCAGGAATGAAGTCGATTGAACACCTTCTTCTTCACACTCCTCCTGAATCTAGTTATTCCTTAAATCTAGGGACACCTGCGCTGTGACAGCAGAGATCCCAAAGGTGTTTCTCGACTGCTGGGCAGGAGCTCAGGATTCATCAGGACAGCCGAGATGTGCGCGCCTGCGCCGTTTTGGTGGATATCCGTATTATTCCGTGATTTCTGTGTGCAGTCTTTCGTAACTGAAAGATATGAATACCGCGTTCTGGAGTTAGAAGAGGAAACTTTTTTTTTTTTTGCATGAAAAGTGTTACATAAATAAAGATTTTTGTTTACACCAACAATAATACCAATAACAATGTTTATTGTTTTTTCTTTATCGTTCAATCAGTGCATTTTGAGGAAAATTGAGAGACGTATACGCAAGTACTGCACCACAGAATGATTTCTAAATAGTATGTTAATTGTTCTGTTTATTCAATCATAATTTTGCGGTTTACCAAAAGTTTTGGTGAAATTTACAGAAACGGCTTGTAAGTTTCCGATGAGCACCCGCAATCTTAGTGATATCTTTATTACAGGTTATGTACAGGTACACGGCACACTATTTTTCATTGTAAAATGTGTAACAGTAGTCTTTTTTTTTTAATAGTTTCTTCATCCTTTGAAGGGTATAAAAGCAAGAGTTTAATTGCTCTGCCATAGGTTGATATGTGATATATTTTCATTGCTGTTTTGTCTCTTGAGAATTGAACTAAAGTATCAGAATCGCCTTTATTCGAGTGCAGTACTGTGTAATAATGTACATTGTACTTTATTATTACTTTAATGTTGGTAATGTCTTACTGTGTGTAATTTATAAATTAAAATGCCCATATGTATGTACATGAAAATTACGTTTTGTGGGGTCTGAGCTACTGCTGCGGAATGGAAGAGACCCAAGATTAATTTATCTATTTAAACTGTAAAATCCAAAACATCGGCAGGTTTAGAGCAGCTGCGGATTATGGGATTTGAAACAAAGATCATGAGACACGCAGGCCGACGGACTCTCTGCACACGCGTCCTCCGGCAAACCGCGCTGTGTGTCACGCCGTCGTCTCCTTACAGAGTCACTCTTACTGCTTTTTCCCGTGGGTCACTTTTGTCCTGAAATATATTTCATGTCCTCTTTTTGAAGATTTGGCTCATTGAAGATGCTTGTATTGTGTTCACTGTGTCTTTTAAAGTACCCCTCTAGAACTTACTGAGAGGAAAACCATGGTTAGGTGTGGCTTGTACCATTAAAATCTCGGAAAAGCTTCCCCCCTGAATGCTTGCCCTGGGCCCTAGTTGCTTTTGTCTGCATGTTCAGTTGGCATTGAGTCCTGTGCTCTGGAAATAACGAGTGGAAATTTGGCTCTCGTTGGGTTACAGTGCGTGACATGTATTGCATTACATATTTATGGCTTTTAAGAAATGCTGTTCAGTCAAAGGAACGCAAAGAATTGGTTCATAGTTCCGTGCTTAAAGGCACTGGGTTTAGGCTGAAACGAGCTGCCCTGCTTTGTTGCATGTCCTGGAGGTTTGTGTTGCAGAATAGCTACCTAGCAACCTTGTATCCAGCGAGCTGTGAAAACTGGCTGATTCTCCTGAACACTTTTCTGAGCACTTTTCACGGTGAGGTGCAAGCAGAGCAAAGTTTCCTCATCGGATTGATATGTTGCTTTTTCAGATGCCCCCCTGCCATCACTCCATTCTTGAAACTGTCATTTTTACAGCAGTCGGCCTGGCTTGGTATTAAAGGGGGCAGCAAATGCTGTGTTTCCCAAAGCCTAACAAAGGATTGCAGGCCATGGACCCAGAAAATGGTCCTTCCTACCTCAGCTGGATGTGATCGTTGTGCCCTTAATCCCTGCAGAGAGGGAGACATGTTCACTCTCTTTGTTTATTAAATATGGGGTTACAGGTTTCCATAGAAAGTTATCAAGTCATAATCATATGTGTAAATTTAGAACAAATTTGTAATATAACTTAGATGCCAGAAAGCCAAAGTTATTCAGACCAAGCATGGCATTCATTATGTTCATTGGTGGTCATTAGCATAACAGTGGTAGCTGATTGCAGGGGAGGAATCTTTGATGAATCTTTGGTGAAACTCCAGGCTGCCAAACGTCCCCCATAACCTGGGCTCTTTATGCTCCCACGTTCCTGAAAATCAAGGTGCCTTGTTTCGGTTCCTGGTGGTTCCTGGTTCTCACAGTCTGACAGAAGCACTAGTGTTTTTCATTGCTGCTTGTTATAAATATGGAAATCTCAGGAGGCAGCTGCTGTTATACCCTTTAGCCAGGTGCTTATCCTGCTTTGGGAGTGCTTCTGAACCTTCATACCTTAAACCCACCTCTCTCTGCTCTGCCCCCCCCCCCTCACAGGGGCAGCAAAACGCCTCCTTGAGCTTTGTCCCAAACAACTGGCCCATGTACGTCTTGCACTGGGAATCCTCCAAGGAGAGGTGCCCCCCCACCAGAAGCTCCTTGGGACACTCCGGCAGCCCTGAACAGGAGGCAGAGGAGCTGGAGTCCCAGGACGAGGGAGTAAGGTGTCCGCCGGCAAAGGCTCCCGGATTACAGGTTATTAAAGAGAAATCAATTCACACAAAACTGAGGGAGAGTGCAGTCCAACTTCTCTGCACCAACATCTGCAGCGTGGTTTGGGTGAGTCAGCGAGGTACGCAAACTGTCGACTTTCCTCTCCAGCCGCTTGCTCCCTGTTTCTCGGACTCCAAGGCCTCGGAGAAGAGATGCAGGCTGAGCCGGACGGACGTCTCAGAGGGCAGGAGGGTGCAGAGGCTGAGGATGGCCCACCTCCCAGAATGCACTGTGGCACGGCTTAAACCAAGCTACCCGATCCCGCTGAAGGTGACAACAATCGCACGCAGTGGCCTCCCTCTGATGGGGCGGGACAGAGGATCAGAGCAATTTGATGTTAAATAATAAGATGTTTCACTCTCATCTGGCCTCACCTGCAGATTAAACTGTGCAGTCAGAGGGGCGGCATTGGGATTAGTATCGCGGAGGGGAGAGGCTCACTACTGTACCGGGAGGGAGCCGAGGTGAGGAGGGTCTGTCTGTCTGTCTGTCCGTCCGTCCGAACGTCCGAATGAATCTATCATCTGTGTATCTATCCATGTATCGTATCTATCAATAATCGGCATATATAGTTAACAAATGTCCACTACACCAACTAAACCATCTAGGGAAATAACACATAAACACTCTCTCCGGATCTCTTATAAGACCCTGTTTGCTGTCGTAACATATTGTTACTATATTACTCTCCTACTATATTATTTATTAAGAGCCGACTCCAAGAAGTGTGAGTCATGATGACATTCTGGCAAATCGCGCTGTTGATACTGGGAACAAGAAAAACAGGAAGCGTGCGGCGGGTGTCTGGGGGAGGAGCTGCAGAGAAGGACAGGGCACTAGAGGTAAAGCCAGTGTAAGCGAAACCAAACCTTCAAGGTGTTTTTAAACTGCCTGCTATTCATGGTAGGTCAATCTGGCTGATTTAGACAACATATGATTGCAATGGGCCTCACCACCACTAGAGGGCAGCATCACACAGTCTAATTGGTCCCGGCAGCAGCAGGTGCCCAAACTTTGCAGACCCTAAGCTTCAGATATTAGTTATATTTATAGTTTTATTTGTGGGGCTTCAGGGGACAGCCGGCGTGGGGGGGACCAGCCAGTCCCACAGCCCATCCTGCCCTCAGGGATCCAGGCTGTTGTCTTTAACAGGAATCAGATGGTGTGTTGATCTGCTCTAAGCTCTAACAAGCCTGGAATGCAGAATGTGTCACTTTAAATATAACTGGTGCCTGTCCAGGTGAAACAATGTGTGGTCGTGTCCTAATGAGATCACCTACCCTAGATGCTTTCTTCTGACTTCTTGATTCAAAGCCCTGTACAGTGGTTATAAACTTGCTGTAACCTGGCTGATCTCTAGAGGGCGCTGAAGTAAAAGCCAATAGAGTTATGTCCTCCCCTATTGGTAGAATTGCAGTTATAATTCTTCAGTATAAATAACTTTATACTATCAGGATAGAAGTGTGGAGTTCAGCTCAGTCCCAGAAACTTTTCCCCCAGCTTGATGCTCAGTTTCTGAAGTAACACGCCCCGCTTGTGATTTCTTTCTCAGAACAAGAAGACTGGATCACAGGCTTGGTAATTGCGAGACTCACCACGTACTGACAGCCACTAGAAAGGCATCAACGCTTATCCGTGTTAATGGTCTTTTTCCTTTCAGAAACATCCTGAAAAAGACGGAATTACAAAAGACACAGACACTTCGTTTAAAAACAATGGACTTCAGGCGGCAAGGACCATAACGGTGAGGAAGACAGACTGCTAGGCAGTGAGGTTAATTCTTTATGTAGATGTAGCACAGAATAGAAATCTGCTCCACTCATACTTCGCCTTTTATTTCAAATTCTGTTGTTTTTTTAAGTACTGCTCAAAACCACTTATCTGTTCATTGTTATATACCCAAGGGATTTAAGAACCTGGAGTCTCATTTATCAAACGTGCATACAAACACATTTGTACATAATCCGTGCGTACGCAAATTTTTGCGCATAGTATGGTCAATTTTTTGACCATTGATCAATGGTGTATTTCTTACTGTGAGTAGAAATGTGCATATATTACCAAACACTGCCGACCATGCCTGTGCAAACCCCCTAGCGGCAGAGAAACGTAACTGATGTGAAGCTATCGGCACATACGATAGTTATTAACCTTCATAGATTGACAAATATAATGATCTAGTTATGGTCACGCAAAGTATGTTCCAAAGTCATCCAAGGAAATAATATATTACTGTCACAAACTATATAAGAACATAAGAACATAAGAACATAAGAACTATACAAACGAGAGGAGGCCATTCGGCCCATCGAGCTCACTTGGGGAGA
>JABJVO010000062.1:860575-878193 GCA_026770805.1 Boulengeromyrus knoepffleri
GAGGCTGAACTTTATTTAAAACGCAGGAGTATGAAGAGGCTGAACTTTATTTAAAACGCAGGAGTATGAAGAGGCTGAACTTTATTTAAAACGCAGGAGTATGAAGAGGCTGTCCTGCCCTCCATGGACAGAATGCCATGGGCCTTACCTACTCCGGGATTGTTGTAAAAATATATGTTATTAATCTTAAACTTCATTAAACTTTTTCTAGGACAGTGACTGACATTTTAAGTATTTACATAAAGAAGTGAGTCTTCTGTACTTCAGTCTGAGCTACATTGTCCATTACCAAATATGAGAGTACATCCTTATGAGCACTGAAACAAATAAGGTGGGGTGGGGAAGCTAATTTCTGTATAACAACAGTGAGTGGGGTTTCCACGGGGGATACCATGACTGTGTATTGCGGGATTACCATGTGCCATGTCAGTCACAGGCCCATTGGTTGCTTGCTTCACTCTAGTCCCGCCCATTGATTAGTTTATTGGTTTACATTGGGCTAGATCAGAAAGTGATTGGCTGCCGTGGTAATCCCTCCCACCATGGATGCCAATGCTTGAATTCTTATATTGATGGTTTAAGAATTAACCAGGGTTGGTCTGTTGTATAAGCGGCAGCCTACAGCGCCAATTTCCAAGGGGCACCGACTTGCCAGCTAATTTCATTTTGCCTCTTTATTTCCTGGACATGATTTCACAAACACACACAGGCCCTGGACCTGTCATCTTACGCGTAACTGGCAGCGCTGACAGAATGTCCTGCAAACGATCCGCTAGTCTGATTATCACAGGAGGCATAAGCAGGTGAGATTTTCCCAGAGTGTGTCGGCCTGTTCGTCAGGTGGCGTCGGATTTACAGGCCACCCTCCTGAGACGCCACACAGGACTGACAGACAGTGGCAGCTGCTGGCCGTGGGGCTGGGTGGCATGGTGCAGAACATAACACTCACAGGGGATTAGGGTCCGGGCCAGATGCCTGCTGTCACCCAGCTGGGCGTGCACGGCCCACGGCAAATGTTCCAGAATGTTCCAAAACGATTTGTGATTCATTATCTTGAACTTCGTTCTAAATGCACACGAGCATCTCAGTATGGCTGTTTACTGGGGGTAATAAATGAGCCTGGGGGGCCATTTGGAGGTAAGCAGGGGCATGCATGATGAGAGACCCAGCAGACAGTGGCTAAAGACCAGCCATGGGCGTGAGGCTCTCTGCTTGTGGCGCGGGTGTCTCCACGGCGACTGCCGCATCCCGGTCACCACGGCGACCACCGCATCCCAGTCACCTCTGAGCACACATGGACTCTGGCTGATGGTGTGATTTGATGCCTTTTTCATAGTACTATATTTTAGAACCGTTCAGGAGCCGATAACAGCTGTCAATCAGTGCGATCCTTCTTTTTCCCTGCATTGGGAAAAACATTTGTGGGTTAAATATTTGCTACGCCTTGCAGCCCTGACCAGGACAAGTGGTCAGAAGATGGATGGATGGATGGATGGATGGATGGATGGATGGATGAAAGCAGCCCCTTTTAGACTTTGTTCCGGGTGTCATTACAAGAACAACAGGAAGATTGACTTTGAACTGAGGGTGTTTTGTTTCATCGCCGTTTGACAGCATTACACCAGTGACTGTATCTGAATTTCCCTTAGCATTTCCAAGACATATTTCAGATTTCACCCCCCTTTTTTGTTTGATGGGGGTCCTGGGGGGGGGGGGGGGGGGACAGCTCTACTGCGTTATTTCAAACAGATCATATAAATCAATACGACACAAAAAGGTTTTAGATAACTCACAAAAAAGAATCACCCTTACGCTTCTGCATGTCTCTCTCCTGCAATTACGCTGAACACAGATGTACAGGCCTAAGGAGGAAAGCTGGTTGCTAAAGTGATTAACTGCCCTCGTCAGATCATTATGCTTCAGCACAGATGTGACGTCTGTCTGTTACTGCCCCAGAAACACCAGCATGTACAAAGCTTCCATTTTAATATGGGTCTTCTCTTCTGGAGACTGAGAAGTCTAGCTAGTTTTGAAACAATGGAGAAAACAGTATCCAAAGCTGCCTCCTGCCTGCTCCTGCTCCCGGTTCCTCAGTGTGATGTAAGGCATGACGGGAAACACCTGAGGAGGACACCTGGAGGTCCTGGAGGTCTTTCCTGTGTGTAATGCTCCGTGTTATTCTCCAAGGTCCCTCAGGCTGGCCTCCACTCTCACGCTATTTGTAGCTTTTGTGTAGCTATAAATGGAACGTTGCCGCAACTTTAGTGCCACGACTGAGGGCTGGTCTTGGACACGCTCTGGGGAAGTGCTGGGAACGCCAGCCAGCAGACCAGAGAGCCGCTCGCTGTCAGCGAACTGTCCACCCGATGCCACGGAGAAATGGCTCTGGATTCCCGGGAACCTCTTTCAGGGAGTGGCAGAGACGGCTCACGGAAGGTGAGGAACCATCAAGGAGTGCAGCCGTCCTGAGACTCAGGAGGACAGCTGAGATGGACTTAGTGCGCGGCAGTGTCCCTCACCGATGACCTTGAGGGCTGAGGTGGCTCTCTGCTGTGATTTAAATAGATTATCCATAATTTAATGTAGCTTTACTAGGAAGAGAAAGGAAGCAGAACAGGGAGTGTGATCAGTGGATCAGCAGGTCGTGTGCTGGTTTCTGGCTTGAAGTGCGTTTAATCTCAGCTTCTGTGCTGCGCTGGTGCGTGACCATGAAATGAAGTGCGTTTAATCTCTGCTTGATGCGTTTAGTGATGGCTGGGTCCAAGTCAGATGTTCTGTTTGTAAAAACACTGTGGGAAGATCTACCTGTGGAACAATTTGATCATAAAACCTTCTGATGTGTGTTCTGATGGTTTTGCTTTGGTGTGTGTGTGTGGGTGTGTATGTGTGTGTATATATATATGTGTGTGTATATGATATATATATATATATATATATATGATATATATGCTCATGTGATGTGGGAGTGATGTGGTCCTTTTATAGTGTTTGAGAAATAAATGACACGCATATATATATAAGCCTTTAGACACAAGCAGCCTGAAAAGATGGACGAGAATTTAGAACTAAATGTTCCTAAAATACATTTTACAGGCGAAAAACAGACACTGGGGTTAATAATAATGTGAAATAGAATGACAGGCCTGCCGATTACGATGGAGTGAGGGAGGGACAGGCTCCTCGGGAAGGAAACGCTGAATAGTTTGTGGACCGCAGCCGTCGCTGAGGCTGAAAAACCCCCCTGCTCACTCATCACTCTGCAGGATTCCCCATCTTTGATTTTTTCATTCTTTTTATATTGTGACTCAAACCTTAATGACCTGCTGCTCTGCCCTCACTTCTTTTAACTTCATTATATTTAGTGATGATTTCGATTTTATTTTGATTGGTGAGCTCACCGCGAATGTTTGTGATGCATCATTTTTTAAATTTCTCTTTCAAGTCAAAGAAAGGGCCAGGTAACTTGAATCCATTACATATGTGTAGTTCTACTACCTGGTCAGTTAAATGCAAGTATTATGAATGTCAGTGTTGTGAGAAGAGCTACTCTGCTCTCAGATAACGTCTGTGAGGTCCTTTCCTGCCCTGTCCTTACAGTGTCAGACTTACCCCAAATCAGTGTGTTTGTCCCTTTGAGACTGCAGTCGTCCCTGGCCTCTGTCAGCCTGCTATGTAAGTGATCAAGCAAAGAAATCTTCTTTGGAAACACTGCACAACCCCATCAGACCCAGTAAACACTACTAACAGTGAAAAACAACAACCCAGATACATGTAAATGATTTCATACACGTTGTACTGTAAAACCTTTTTATTTATTTGTTTAGACTTTATTAAACTAAGGAATAGAACTGGGAGTATTAGATACTGGATATGTATTGCATATACCTCTGCAGGAAGAAGAAAGAAAGGCTAAGTAAGGTCTTAGCCTTCAGCATTGGGCTGAGCCTTTAGCATAGGGCTGAGCCTTTAGCATAGGACTGAGCCTTTGGCATAGGGCTGAGCCTTTAGCATTGGGCTGAGCCTTTAGCATAGGGCTGAGCCTTTAGCATTGGGCTGAGCCTTTGGCATAGGACTGAGCCTTTGGCATTGGGCTGAGCCTTTAGCATAGGACTGAGCCTTTAGCATTGGGCTGAGCCTTTAGCATAGGACTGAGCCTTTAGCATTGGACTGAGCCTTTAACATAGGACTGAGCCTTCAGCATAGGGCTGAGCCTTTAGCATTGGGCTGAGCCTTTAGCATAGGGCTGAGCCTTTAGCATTGGGCTGAGCCTTTAGCATAGGACTGAGCCTTTAGCATTGGACTGAGCCTTTAGCATAGGACTGAGCCTTTAGCATTGGACTGAGCCTTTAACATAGGACTGAGCCTTCAGCATAGGGCTGAGCCTTTAGCATTGGGCTGAGCCTTTAGCATTGGACTGAGCCTTTAGCATAGGGCTGAGCCTTTAGTATTGGGCTGAGCCTTTAGCATAGGACTGAGCCTTTAGCATAGGACTGAGCCTTTAGCATTGCTGAATAGACAGGTTATAGTTATTTCACTACCCCTGTAAGCTTCCTGTAGTAATGAGAGACAAAGAAGTGGAGTCCCTCTGTTTTGACGTGAGACCAAACAGCATGTTTACATCGGGTGTTTGGCCTGGGGGAGAGAGACAGAGCTGCTCTGATGACAGGGACAGGGGGAAATCTGATCCAGGGAGGGGGGGTGATTGTGACCGTGGTGATATTTGAAGCAATTAAACCACTGGGACGGACAGCAGTACTCAGCCCCGCCTGCTGAAGCTTCCCAGCCTTGTGTTTATCAGCTGTTTTCCATGTTACTGTAGCTACGAGGCCGAGGGAACAACGATGCAGCAGGATAGTTTGTCAGGAAGGCCTCAGGATGTCTTCGTTTCTGCACGCAGATTTACATTCTTTTATTTAGTTTAATAGTATTTATAAGAGTTTATTTTTACTCTCTGTGGTAACATAATGCATCTATCCATACATACATCAATTTTCTATATTCACTCACACATTATACAGTCATGTATATATTATAATTTTTTAATATATGCAGCAATACACACGGCAGAACACATAATAGAAGTGTTTTTATTCATGGTACCACTTTACAATAAAGCTCCTTTTTGCCACTTATAAATGGTAGTAACTCAATAATAAAAAAAGAACTATTATAACTTACAAAGTGTTAGAACTTAATTAATAACCTGATTATAAACATTCATACGTCCCTTATAAGGGTGGTCTTACTGTAAAGTGGTACCAAAAACTAGCAGCCACTAGGTAAGTAATGCTGGGCGGCATCTCGTTAGGAGGCAAAGCGGAGTGCTGTTCAGATTGGGCAGCTCAAATCTGCTGCTCCTCTGCTGCTCCAGCACACCAGCGGCCTGCCTGGGGGCGCAGGTGAAAGCCCAGGGACGTGCTCTCACACACCACTGGTGTAGGGGGGCACGACAGCAGCCCGTGGCCCTTCTGTTGCTTTTAGTGGCATCCCACGTCCACTAACAGTGTCTGCGTTTCAGACTCCCTCCCCCAGCTAAATGAGCACGTCTAGCTGACATTGGAAATCGATGTTGCAGATCACGCTGCCTTTAACAAGCCGGGGAGACAGATATCGTCGATTCACAGTTATAGTCTTCACTCGCTGTCTCGTGATTTGTATGGACTGTCTTTCCCCGACAGAATGCAATTTGAAAGACTTTGATATAAAGAGTCAGTTTTTGGTGTCCATTTGCTGAAGTGACTGGAAAAGCATTACTGGAAAAACTCCCCTCCTGAGTTGTTATTGTGTGTTTGCAGAGCACAAAGGCAGCTCTTGAAAAAAGACCTCAAATACGCATACAAGAACTTAGAGTTCTGTATTTCAACAACTTTATTTTCCCATCAGCTGACATTACGTCACCATGGTGCGTATAACACAGAAACCCAGGTCACGGGCTGGAGCGACGGTCACTGAAATAACAACCAAGAGATTTACTCAGATGCACTTGCTTGGAACCCGTAACCAGACAGCAAATAAGGGATAAGTTCAAATCGTTACTGGTGATGAGAGGACATTTAAATCCAGCATGAAGTCACGGTCTACAATGGGGGGTTTTATTCGTTATCGTTTGTGTGTGAAATTGATGCCTTTCACTGATTGTCTGATTGCCTTCCTTCCTCGGCAGACTGGACTGGAGAGCGGCTCATTTAGCCTGGACTGGAGAATGCTTCATTTAACCACTAATTAAGTTCTTCAGCTAGCTGAGGTGATGTGTTAGCTTATACACTGGCTCGGTAGATACGGTAGCTTCCACAAGCCACAAGGCGGCTTCTGATTATGATTAGAAGGCTGGTCAGCATATTAATCAACGCCAGTCTTTAGTCTGATGAGCACGAACGGGAATGAGACGTTCAAGCAGGAATGAGAACTTTCCACAGAGTCCCCTTCTAGGTAATATGATCAGCAAGCAGCAGTGTAGATACTCACTCGACATGCAACCATGTAACCATCCCAGATGTCCGGTGTCGTTTCTGTGACACATGACCCGAGTCCTTTTCCTGCCAAGAAATGTCATTCTAATTTCAGCTTAATAGAGGAAATGGTTAAATAGTGTGACTTCATCAGATACAATCTTAGTGGGTGTGAACACTTCTTCTGAGCAGAGACAGGAGACACTGTGGACCATTTATCCAGAAAATCTAGCACAATGTGTTTTCATGCCTGGATACCGTTCGCTAGCCTTGCAGCAAATAGGATGACAAGCTCATTACAGCCTTAATACTTCCAGTAATGGAAATAGGCAAGCTTTATCTGAGGAGTCGTGCCGGTCCATCTCTCTCCATCCTCCTGGCTTTTATGATGCAACTACCTGGGATGCCAGGGTCCAACTCACAACCGCAAATCCGCACTGCTCACAAGCTGGGCTCTGTAGGCGTGTACAAATTGCTCTGGGATAAATTTGTAGACAGATTACTGATACTGTAGTTACTTATAAACCAAGCCTAATTAAGCTAGGTAATTACCCACTCAAATAAATGCTGGATGTTTTTATCGCTACATAAGTGACAAAAACATTCTTATAAAACAGAGATTATCTTACTGACTGAATTTATATTATAACAGAACAAGGAAGATTCAAACTCATACTTAAAAATGTGGATTTACTTAGAAATGCTGAAAAGCGTCTGATTTGAATTGTTGTAACTTAATCTGGGTGATAATTTTGTATTGAAATTAAATGTGACAAGTACTAAACACGTGTTCACAGCAAAAGAGAAGTGTGAAAAAAGTATAGTTTTTCAGTTCATCAGACGGTTATTTGTAACTACAGCATGGATGAAGGAAAGGCATTTATTTGGTGGCTGTTTCTGAATATCAGTAATCAGCAAGTGATCTTAAAACTTTAAACTTTAAGTCTAAGGATTAGCATTAGGGTTAGTGTTAGCATTAAGGAGATGGGTAGGGTTACTGTTGGGGTTAGGGTTAGGTTTGGGATTGGGCTACAGTTGAGGTTAGCATACGGTTAAGGTTATGGTCAGCATTATGGTTGAGATTAGGGTTAATCAAAGCTGTCAGTTTTTGCTGAAGTGCCCATATGAATGCCCATATATGAACCATATATGTTCTCCCTGTGGGGCGAGAACAGACTTGTTACAGTACAGTATTACGGTTCACTGCTTTATTGTAGTTTGGCTTTTTCTTGTAATGTGGGATTCTCCAATATATTATAGATGTGATATGAACTAAATATATGAGAGGTATGACATGAACTAAATTTGCTTTTTGGAATGATTTGTGAAACTGAACACGAATTGTTAATAGGTTGTAGCAGTTTCTGTGTGACTGTGTGCGTGTGTGTGGGAGAGAGCAGTGTTTCCTGCTAAATGCAGCTGAGTTGAAGTAGCTTGCTGAAAATGCATGGAAGTCTAAGCATATTAGTGAGAATATTCATCAGTAATGTTCAACTGACAATCGGCTTTAGAAAGAACACATTATTAGCACCGGATACTAATTTCAATCGGCTATACAGCTCACACCTAGTTACTATTACAGCTGAGCAGAATTGTAAAATTTGCTGGAAAAATTACAGTAGAGTATGGAGTGCTTCCACCAGCCAGGCTTCTGTTGTCATCAAAGTCCAGGTCCAAAGACTAAAAGTCCAAACCAACCAGCTGAGTATAAAGAGTCACAGTCACAGGGACCTCAATGGTTAGTTGATACAAAACCTTGGTCTGGACTTGTACTCTTTGGACCTGAACTATACAGTTAGGCTTAGCATTTACATTTACATTTACAGCATTTGGCAGACGCCCTTAGCCAGAGCGACTTACTGGCTCTTAGCATTGTTCTTAGTGCTAGAGCTTGGCTTCAGGTTAGGGTTAAGTTAGGCTTCAGGTTAGGGCTAAGTTAGGCTTCAGGTTAGGGTTAGGGTTAACGTTTGCGTTAGTATTAATGCTGGACTGGGGTAGGATTTCTTCTCTTATAACAGTCAGGCTAGGTTAGGGATGATTTTCTCAGAGCTGAGCTTCGGTTATGCTTATGTTGGGTTTGGGTTAGAATTTGGGATAGGATTACATTTTGTGTTAAGTTTAAGGTTAGTTTAGGTTAAGATTAACATTTTCTGTTAAGTTTGGATATGGTTTGTGCAATACAGTAAGTGCTCCTGCATGTATGTTAAGAACTGGTTCTTCAGTTTAAATGTAAGAAGAAAGTATAAGCGGATTGGAAGGTTTCAAACCAAAATACAGTGTTTATGGAATATTAAAAGCATATCTTTAAAAGGCAGGAATAGTAGGTGTGACCCCCAGCCGTTGTGCATAGAATGGAGAACAGTGAAGGGCTGTGTACCTCCTACATATGCAGGCCGAGTGAATAAGGCTTCTGTTCTGGCCAAAACAGACCCAACGACTTCCAGAAGATCACCATTCTTTTTTCTTAAGGGTTTCTATCCTACAGTCACACGAACTCTGAAATAAGCTGAAGGTAAAGCTACATTTTATAATTCTATTCGGGTCAGCTCTCTGTCTATGTATATAAACTCAAAGAGACCTGTGCTTTAGGAGTGTGATTTTCATTTTTCTGTTGCATGCTGTAAATACTTAAACATCTGCAAAATCCTTGCTGGTGTTATTTTTCAGTTTACTGGTGATTTTGTTTTGCTGGAAATTAAACTTAATGAAGAGAAGCTGATAGTGAAAGACCTTGGACCTGTTTCATGCAGGTCGTTCAGGTTCGGCTGTAACTACGAGCTGAACTGTATCCCAGCTGTGGCACTGCTGCTCTCCTCAGCTTTGCCTTGTTCCCTGCTTGCTTTTTTAAGCATTATTACAGCAGGAGCTGAGGGCCTGTTCCTCCTGTGTGGCCTGCAGGTCTCCACCCACCTCCAGCCATTCACATTCGTGCCGGTTCTGAAGAAACTGCAGATAAAAAGCAGAATTTTACCGAGGGGACAGAGCAGGGAGCCTCCGGCAACGTCTACCGAGGTACGAGCGATCTGCTAGTGACCGGCTGGTAATTACTGTGTATATGCTGAGCTTTCGCTGTCCCCTCCTCAGGCTCACAGGATGCACCCCGTGCCCTGTGTTAAAGTTTGAAAAGGCCTGACGGAGTTTAAGTAAATCTGTGTTTTCAATGAGCATTTGTCCCTGGATGTTTTCTGTTTACTTGTCTTCTAACAGCTTATCCGCTACATAGCCACCACGATGGGGGGGGGGGGGCATTAGAGATACCGAGTCACCTGACCGTGTAATACAAGGAGCCGCACACACAGTTAGGCAGGGGCTCCCAGCCTTTTGATGGCTGCGGACCAGCTCACGGTCTGTATATATTTCGCAGACTGATACATCGTGTTGGGCGGCTTAGGGACAGCTGGCTGCAGGTCAGTCGGCAGAATGTATTTCATACGTTTAACCGCTGTCGTCTTTTTCTGATGCAAATAAAACACATGTGTCAAGGATTGTAAAAAATATATAAAAATATGGAATGAGCCATGGAATGGTCAGTGAGGACCGGTACTGGTCTGAGGTGCGGGGGCGGGGAAGGCTTTTACCCTCGCGGACACACTCCACTTTGTTTATCTGTTTCTCTTGGAAACCTGGATCATAGCAGTGTTCAGGAGGCCTGGAGGCTGACCAAAGCATGTCAGACGGCATGTTCAGGGCAGAGATCGTGTTTATCGGGGACTCTGATGAGGGGGACGCCGGAGCTGCCCAGACCCGACGTGTCCCAGATGAGATCTCCGGGAAATGCGAGATACCGTCACCGGTGAGTCACTGTCGAATGTAACACGTTTGACTTGAGAAGCTGGCAGCTGTGTGTTCCTTATGGCAAGGAGGGGGAACCGTTTCTGACCCTCAGAGAACCTTAAACTTCAAAGAGTCACCGGCAGACAGATGACACAGAAAAACCAGGATGTTTCCTTTTACTTACTTAGGGAGATAATCTCAGGTTTCCGTCTTCAGTCAGGACAAACTGCGATCCCCTTGAATCTCAAGTCAGTGCCGGCAGGAAGGTTTCCAGCTCAAATTAATGTGATTCTTCATGGGTGTAAACACTGACTGCTGAGCACTGACTTATGGTCATTCCGGCTGTTCCTTCTTATTTTTCCTCTGATGACAGGTATGTATTTTTGCATTGTGTCGGCAAAATAGTTGCCATGAAGCTGAAATAAAAGGCTGAAAAACCCTTTGATATTTAAGGTTGCTGTCTGATAATGAACAGCTGGGTGAGACACCTTGTGGTTTCAGTCAAGGCCCTACTGCTCTAAAAGCCCCCGCGATGTGGGAGGAACGACAAAGCAGCCCAGCAGTGGACGTGCTCCTTAGGTGAAGTCTTCCTCTTAACGAGGACTGATGTCTCTTTCTTCTTCTTAGTTCAAAATGGCCGCCGATCACTTGACCGAAACGTCGGCCTCCAATCGCCGGCTTACTCCTCATACAGAGAACACCATGCCTCACTTTTGCACGAGCGGCCTTCACACTCTCCCCGCCCCGGGCTCCACCAATCACAGATCAATTCCTGGGCCATGCCAGGACGTCCCTTCAGCTCCTGTAGATGGCATTTGTAGCACACCGGTGAGGTTCACCCTCACACCAATGACCGAGGCACCAAACTCAGCCGGACTGTTGGTCTCGCCAGCTTCGTCCCGGGAGTCTGTCACCTGGGAGGACTGGGCCAAGCGCATTAGCCAGCCCGCCCAGAACTCACCAGAAGGCTCTCTGGCGTCGCTGAGCCGCACTGAATCTCCGTGCTCCTCCATCTGGTCGGGCAGCTTCTCGCCTTGCGTGGTGCGGGTGGAGCGCTGCTCTTTGGCACCGGGCTGCAGCCTGGCACAGGCGTCGGCCAACCAGGCAGCCGGCACCCTCTCCTCAAAGACAGCACATAAGATACCCCCCAGTCGGCTCTCGCTGCTCACGGCCATCCTGCGGAAAGGCCGACTGCCCCTCCTGGCCCCAACGCCTACCCGGCCATACTCTCCTTGCTGGCCCGTTACTCCGGAGAGCCAGTCGTCCTGTGCCGCATGCTCGGCTGCCTCCAGCCTGTCCTCCCTGTGGCAGGGACCCTCCTGCTCCCAGTCCCCAAGTCTTACTGTGTCCACAGAGGCCATTCCCTCTCTCCCTGCCGTGAAGACCATGAGCCCTTCGCCCAGGTTATACCCATTTCAAGTTGCGACAGTCCAGAACCATATGTGGCCTACAGATCCCTCAAAGCCAGCATCTCCACCCCAAACGTCCTCCGCTCAAGTTCCTGCAACACCTGCCATCTCACCAACTCCCCCACGACTTGAAGGCAATCCCAAGACTCTGACCCAGACGGCCAGTCCTCCACACCGAGCTGTGTCCCCATTGTTCTCGAAGCCTGAGCTGGTCACCCTTAAACCCAGTGGTGCCCCCTACAGGCCTGTAGACCCCCCGTTGCTCAGCGTAACGCAGGTGCAGGAATCCTGCTTGCCGCATCCGCTGCAGAACGGCATTGCAGCATCATCCATGCAGCACCTGGCGCCACCCACCTGGTGGAGCTCTTTGTCCCTCCCTCTCACGCCTCCAGAAAACCCCCCTGAGTCTCTGAGATCAAGCTCCGCCCTTTCGGCACCCGGCTGGATAACCCCGCCCCCGTCCCCCCCACTCTCCTTGGTCTTATCACCCTCCCCAACCCCCCGGGATGGCACGCCAGACGGCTTCACTGTCGGGGGCGGGGGCAGGAAACAGAAGGTATGGTGCGTGCCTTTGAGCAGGGTGGCTGCATGTTCTGATGCATGTCCTGCGATGCCTGGTGCATGCCTGGACTCGCTCCTCCTCTTAGCCATCGCAATGAGCCCAGTGGGAAAACATCAGCCCGACTTTGATATACGCCAGTGTTAATATTAAGCTCTTTCCGAACTTGAGAAGGTCTTAGTCATTAGTCGTTAATTAGTTTAACATGATGATCATTTGCATACAAGTAAATATCTCTATTGCCTATTGTAGGTTCTCTGTTCTGTCCCGCTTTCTAATCAGATTGCGTTGTCATGCTCATGGTGTTGCTCAGTTGTGAGTTGCATTGTTTGGTATGAGCTTTTAAAAGGTCCTTCCCTGTTTATTCCTATAAAATGCTTCAGTATCAAGTGTATCCATGGAGGGAATTACAAGACAGTACTGAGTTAATCAGTGAGTAAATCATTGTTTTTCCAGATAGAAAATTATTACAGCAAAGTCATGTGAAAACGTTACGGATTTTAGATATGATTTTGCTGAGTGTAAACATCCTTATAAATGTATTGCAAAGAAATTACATTCTAATCATTGGAGGAGATTCTGTTTCCAGGACACAGTGTATAAATCCTGTCATCGGTCTTTATCAGGCTTTTTGTTCACAGTTGCATGTCTGATAATTTTCTTGATCATAACAGTACAAGATCAAGACCGGCTACAAAGCGCTGGCAGCCATTCCCACCAACACCATCCTGCTGGAACAGCAGGTGAGGTGTTTACTGTGATTGACTGCGACTCAGTGACAGCAGGTATTCCATTCACTGGCATGTAGGAATTTCACTTACAAAAAAATGTTCTGAGGGCAGAATGAAAAATGATTGGTTCAGAGTGATAACCAATCAGATTGTAGAGGAGGTGAATCCAAGCAAACAGAAAGAGTGGGACCAAGGCATCTGATTGATTGGTCCTACCTCTTCTAGTTGCTTGGACCCACCTCCTCTGTAATCTGATTGGTCATCTCTCTGAACCAATCATTTTTGTTTTGCCCTCAGAACATCTTTGTGTAAGTAAAACTCTCACAAGCTATTCACTGTGACTTATTGACAGTAGGTATCCGATTCACTGTGATTTCCAGATGGCGGGTACCCGATGCACTGTGATTTAGTGATAGCTGGTACCTGATTTATTGACAATAGGTAACTAATATACAAATTCTTTAAATTTACTGTTACTTCAATTTATTGTGAATTCCTAATTGTTGGAGAGTGATAAAATGACAAGATCATGATTTATTTACTGTGATTTTTTGATAGATGTGGATGGCATTTGATAAACTCTGTGTTGTCTCTCTGTTGTCTTCAGTGGGGGCAGGTTTAGCAAATCAAAACAATGAAGCGAGACTATGATGACTCACTTCAGTTTCTGAAAACTTTAAAATGAAATATAAATGTATCAAGAAGAGTAATCAAAAGCAGAGAAAATACAAATATAAAAACTTAAATATACTTTCAAAAACAGAATCATAATATTTTGGTAGTACACTCATGAACATGTACAGCAGTCTCCTTACAAATTAACAAATGTTTATTTGAATGGAAGTGTCAAAACTGTCTGGATAATATGAAATGTGATTTATGAAACTTGTCATCTGGCTGTGAACCACAGGCAATAGATGATCATGTTGAGAATCAGGAGAGGCCCGGAGACAGATCAGACAACGGCGAGGAGAGTCACCCAGAGGTACTCCACGCAGGGCTGGCTGGGAGTCTGACCTAACAGGACCGTAAAGGCGGACGCCTGTCTGAAACCTTTGGGGTGGGGCCACAACGGAGACCCACTGTCATGTCTCAGCCCTACACACTAATCTGTTAACACTCTGCAGCAAAAAGTAGATGTCAGTTGCCCACTCATCTTAGAAACATGGGCCAAGCGTTTGAGGGGCAGAAGCCAGTCGCGTTCCCTAGACCAGTGTTTCCCAACTCAGGCCTCAGGAACCCCAGACAATCCACATTTCTGCTCCCTCCCAGCTCCCAGCCAATCAGGAACACTGAATACCTGGTACAGGTGCGCTGGGAGCTGGGAGGAAGCAAAAAGGTGGACTGTCTGGAGTTCCCTGAGGACTGCGTTGGGAAACACTGCTAATGACCCACCTCTTTGACCCTAGTGAAGGGTCACAGGGGCAGCAGAGCAGAAACAGCCTGTGAATTTCCTAGATCTGCTCGCCAGCCCAGCTGAGGCAGGAGTCCGAGGAGCTGTACGCCGCCATCGATGAAATCTTAGAGAACAACATGCCCACAGTAAGTACAGCAAGGAATGTTCCTCAGATCTGTAGTCCGTGCTGCTTGGAAGAAGACCATAAAGTCACGGTCAGAGTCATTTGAGTGTGAATGAGTGTGATCTCAACTGTAAATATCAGGTAGTTTCTTTTGTTGTCAGCAAAGAAGGTGTCCCTCTCATTTACAGCGGCGATCTCACTCCGTTCCAGTAGCACTGACGAAACCCCTGAGCCCTGAACCTTCAAAGGTGCGAGAAGCATAGCTTACACATGGGGATCATGACATGGTACTGATTCTCCATCACCGATTTTGCATCTCGATCTTAAATTTGGTCCGTCTCTTCTTCTTTACAGACATTCACATTGTTGCCAAGACCAGCGGGACGTGAGACTAAATATGTAAGCCCCCCCCCCCCCACCCCCACGCATACAGAATCTCAAAAAGGCAAAGCAAAGCATATATTTCTCACAGGTTGCCTTCTCTTTCATTTTTTGCATGTGTGTTGTGAAAATGTTACAGAAACATAGGTGACCTCAGAATTCACGACTAATTTTTACCACATGCTTCAGCGGGCTTCCCACTGGCTTATGTGACCAATACAAAAAAGACAGTTTGCTGTAGGACATCGATTAGACATGACAGATCAACCAGGATTTTATAAATAAGAGTTTAAAGGCTGCTATGTAAGAAAAACTACCAGGACTCATCCGGTATGTTATTTATGAAAGAAAGGGTGTTGAGACACTTCTTTCTGCACCACTATAGACTTAACCCTGAAACCAGGACACTGATTCATTATACACAAGCTAGTTCCAGCTCACACTGCCTGTGGATGGTAAAACCAGTTAGGAACGGAAAGACACTCAGGGAACAAATCAGTCTTAAAGGCGGTAATCACTCAAACAAAGACTTATTTCATGCTCTGTATGGTCACCGCAAATAGCTTCAGGCACTGACTGAATGTGCTATTATCAAAACAGGCACTTTCCTACAAGCAACAAGCCAGCCCTTTGGAGAGAAATCTGGTGGGTGTTTTCATTTTTTATTTCATATTGAAGTGGGCCAGTGATTAGATCCAAATGTTCTCTCAAAATACATTTTCCATTGTAGGTGCATTCACGGAGGTATTTTTTAGCCAATTCTAAGACAAATGTAGAATGAAGTGGAAACAGCAAAAAAACATCGTTAATGGTTATACAACCAAAATGGTGTATTTACATTTGGATTTTATCACAATGCAGATCTTTTCTGTGGCAGAGACCAAGCTCATCTGCAATATTAGTAGCTTTGAGTGTCCTGAGATTTAGTCACAGATCAGAAACGATCGCTCTTTTTTTGTTTACCACAAACTACTGCTGATTTTCACGTTGAATAGCTGGAAACCCCTTCAACTGAGGGTCATGTTTTATCCATGTTTGAAGAAACATTCCTTTTGGAAAATTCCCAGAGGAGTAATTACACAGATGTGATCATCAGAGGGTCCCAGTAGTTCTGATTGGCATGAAAACCTCCACAGACCAAGCCTGGAGTCATACGTCCTGTGGGGGCTGTTACTAAAACATCAGAGGCAGATGTTTCAGAGGAGTTTCAGCCAAATCCCTTCAGGAAATATCTGAAAGAAACATTGATGGACAAGCAGGTGGAGGTAAGTCCCTGACATTTCTGACCCTTTGTCTTTGACAACACACACGGCCATTCTTGCAGTTTTTTCATGTTCAGAGGTGTCGTCCATGACAGCAGAACATGGAGGTTCTCATTTAATGGAGAGCAATGTCAAGACCAGTTCATGTTTCACTTTTCCACATGCCGTTATGGTCCGCGCACTGGGTGAGTGAACCAAGTTTTGTCATGGAGGCTGTCCGAGCAGACCAAGCTTTTGGTTCATTGGTGCACATCAGCTACGCATGAGACTAGCTGTCCCAGTAAGTGGCAGCACTGAGCAGAACTCAGTGAAGAAAGAGCAGAATAAGAGCACTTGTAGTTAGGGATATAAGAGTACTTGTAGTTAGGGATATAAGAGTACTTGTAGTTAGGGATATAAGAGTACTTGTAGTTAGGGATATAAGAGGACTTGTAGTTAGGGATATACAGTATAACTCATAACTGAAGAAGTACACAGACGTATTTCAGTGTACAAATCTGGATACTTGGCAATGAAGAGAATTCATTCAGACCAAGAAGACATTTGCCCTCTGCTGGAGGGTCTGATGGAATATCTTCGCTGTACGCATAGGCGACTACGACCTTCTGCTCACATGGATAAGTGTTGTATGTAAACAAGAGTGCATGTGCACGACCATGCACGGAGCGTAACGGCACACTGAAAAGTGAAGGTTTTAGTTTGTTCACGTTTCTGTAGAACCTAACTGCAATGCACTTTAAAATACAGGTATTTTCTGCAGACATAACACCTTACTGTTTATTGGCTGGATGTTATGCGCCTCTGTGGGCTACGAATCTATTCTGGTGCTCAGAAGGTCGCTGGTTCAAATGCCATGGCCAGCACAGTGATCCCATGAGCAACACCCTTAACCCCCAATCGCTCCAGAGACATTGGCTGACCCTGCCCACTGATCCTCACTTTGTCACTTTGGACAAGAACATCTGTTCAATAAATAAATCTGACAGACGTGACACTGGTGGTTTGAGACCACAGAATGAGCTCTTGTATTAAAATGCTGAGCAATCAGGATGATGGATGTGAGGCAGGTACTGTATTGTGCAGCAGACTTTATGGTGCATTTTTTAACTTACTGACTGGCTCAAACGTCCAGTCATCTAACTTGTGCCATGAGTTGCCTCAGTAAAGTGATTCAAAGGTGAAGGTTGGCAACAGTCCCCGAAAACAGACAGAATGTGACACCCGGAGACCGGGATCACAGTCCCCGAAAACAGACAGAATGCGACGCCCGCAGACCGGGATCACAGTCCCCGAAAACAGACAGAATGCGACGCCCGCAGACCGGGATCACAGTCCCCGAAAACAGACAGAATGTGACACCCGGAGACCAGGATCACAGTCCCCGAAAGCAGACAGAATGTGATGCCCGCAGACCGGGATCACAGTCCCCGAAAACAGACAGAATGTGACGCCCTGTGACCGGGATCACAGTCCCCGAAAACAGACAGAATGTGACGCCCGCAGACCGGGATCACAGTCCCCGAAAACAGACAG
>JABJVO010000062.1:946556-961860 GCA_026770805.1 Boulengeromyrus knoepffleri
CTGTTATGATCCCGCCCCTCTGTGCAAATGGAGGGTTTCTGTTATGATCCCGCTCCTTTGTACAAATGGAGGGTTTCTGTTATGATCCCGCCCCTCTGTGCAAATGGAGGGTTTCTGTTATGATCCCGCTCCTTTGTACAAATGGAGGGTTTCCGTTATGATCCCACTCCTCTGTACAAATGGAGGGTTTCTGTTATGATCCCGCTCCTCTGTACAAACGGAGGGTTTCCGTTATGATCCCGCCCCTCTGTACAAATGGAGGTTTTCTGTTATGATCCCGCTCCTCTGTACAAACGGAGGGTTTCTGTTATGGTCCTGCCCCTCCTTACAATTGGAGGGTTTCCGTTATGGTCCCGCTCCTCTGTACAATTGGAGGGTTTCTATTATGATCCCGCCCCTCTGTACAATTGGAGGGTTTCCGTTATGATCCCGCCCCTTTGTACTATTGGAGGGTTTCCGTTATGATCCCGCCCTTATGTACAATTGGAGGGTTTCTATTATGATCCCGCCCCTTTGTACTATTGGAGGGTTTTCGTTATGATCCCGCCCTTATGTACAATTGGAGGGTTTCTATTATGATCCTGCCCCTCTGTACAAATGGAGGGTCTCTGTTATTAAACTGTCCCTCGACACAGGTCTCCATTCCAAAACCAGTTGAGCAAGCTTAATACTTCTGTTACAAATCCAAACAAAATACATCTTATCAAATAAAATTGTGTAAAAATATACCCTTTTACGTTATGAAAACGTTTGCCCTAAGAGGACATAAGAGAGGAAGTTGTGGCCAAACCTACTTCTTTGGAAGAACTGCAACATAACATTTCTTTGACTTTGTTGCAATGGTCTTGTAGAAATGACACACTATTGGAATGCCAGAGTTTGACATAATCAGAATCCATTTTAAAGATTAAGTTTAGGTCTGTCTGTTATTGTTAAGGCTAGGTTTCACTGAATCAAGCCTATACCACAATATCATGTATCCCCATTCTGGGAAAGGTCTCAGCATTCAGTTTGAACCTGTTGGGAAGTTGCAGCTTTAAGGCACAGGTTAATGATGCATAGCCCCCACCTGTAACCCATCTGCCGCAGATGACTGCCAAGCCCCCACTGCTGTTCAAAATGCTTACACTTCAGATCGAAGTACCAAACATCGATGTTGTAGAGGGAAGCTAACGGTTTGTGCCCTGATGTAATATTTACTTTCGTTAATGAAGAGCACATGCACCCCCCCAATTACTGCTTATTACAACGGTAGTTACATTGTAATTAACCAGCACAGCCGTTTTCAAAGTTGGTCAGAGTTGGATGGTAAACAGCTTGAGGGCTGAACATTGCTCTGTAATTTTATCATTTGTTTGTCTTCTGTTGATGGTTTTCGTTCAATCCCTCCATTGTTTATGTTTGACAGCTTTCTCTGCTGGACAAGCTGTCTGAAATCCCCCTGTCTGCAGGTAATATAACCAATGTATTTACCTTTTATGTGCATGGAAATCATTCACAATTATTTTGTTGGGAAGGTACTGGATTGAGTTTTGAGTAAAAAAAAATAAAATAAAAAAGTATAGAAACAAAGTAAAATGTTACATTTACAGAGATAAAGATCAGTAAATCCATCAAGTCAATAAGATAATTCATAATTAAGTAGCAGTGAATATGATGGATGAAGGGAAATGGATGAAATAAAAAGCTATTTAGTCATGCTGTTTCAGTGCACTTTAGCCTGCGAGATGATTCTGACCAGGTTCTGCAGCTGCACGCTGGGGGCCCATATCCTGTGATGATAATGTGATAATGATCCTTTAATTAACATTCATTATGTAGGCCAACATTCTTTAAATACCAAGTCTAATGTGCTGTATGTTCTCTACAGTTATGACATTACAATACCACTAAAATGTATTACTTTCAAAAAATACTAACCCTAAATACCCAGAGAAATTTTGTCTCTGTTTATGAAATAATCCTTTTGAAAAATATACTGCTTCAGAACAGTTCAATTATTTTACAATAATAATGACACCTGGGAATAAAATTGGGGGGATCCAAAGCAGAACATGAGCAGGTTTGTTGTAAATGTCAGAGGGAATTAAAGCTTTATTCATCTTCAGCATTGATATTGTATTACAACTGCATACAGCAGCGAAACACCTGGTCTCCGAGAACAAGGGGATCGGCTGTACAGGAGCGCGGCCTGTCACTCTCTATTGACCCATAAGAAAATCGCAGAGATTAACGTATCGCCTTTCAAATGTGTTGGCACGTTTGGACCAACGGGGTCCCATTTTACCACAGCTCAGAGTCAGATCAGCTTCCACAAAGAAGAGCATAATCTATTGGTGGAAGGATCGGGGTACCTTGGAGGACCCCATTACTTCTTGTTGGAAAGCTCCTTCACCTAGCTCTCCTGGTCCTCCTGCTAAGCTGTCCTGGTCCTCCTGCTAAGCTGTCCTGGTCCTCCTGCTAAGCGCTCCAGGTCTTCCTGCTAAGCTCTTCTGGTCCTACTGCTAAGCTCTGTGGGTCCTCATGCTAAGCTCTCCATGTCATCCTATTAGGTTTTCCTGGTTGCCTTGCTAAGCCCTCCGGGTCCTCCTCTCCACATCAGGACAGGGATATCAGACCTTCCATATAGAAACATGCCAATTAAAAAAATAATTCTAATAAGTCTGGGAAGCAGTGACTTTTCCACCATCCACAAAAGCTATGTGGCAGATGAGGTGGCTAATGGTGGGCAGATCTGTCTGTGGTTCCACCAGGAGGCCCAGAAGGACTGGGCTGTGTCATCATGGCCCCCTGTGGGACCACCCACCGGGACGAGACATATCCCACAAGGGTACATCTCCACACCTCCCCAAGAGTCTAAACTGCACCTTGGTGCACGGGACCGCAACACCTTACCAGCATGCCAGTTTCATACTTAGTGTCTATCATACCATTACTGTAATGCCCTCTGTATACCCAGAAATTTTTGTGGATATTAAGCTTAAGTGCAGTTCTCAAGGGTTCTTGCCCCAGGATGGGTCCATGTCATTCACACCCATGTATCCATCTTAAAATGAGGATTTAAATTTGATATCACTAATTCTGCAGCAGTCGCTGGTACGCAGCCCACATCTTAAACGGTGCTGTGGCAGAACAGGCTTCATTTCAATCAGGACTCAAATTTCAGCTTCACCTCGTTCGTCTCCAACCGTCACAGATGGAAATAAACACCATGTCCTTTTCCAAAACGGCATGGCCTTCCCTCTCCTGAGCTGCATGAGAAGCTCTGCTGCATGTCCTGAACAGAAGGCCAGCTTCCAGCAGCATGTAGAGGATTCACCTGAGATAGAGAGGTAGAAATCTCTGAAACGTATGAAGCTTTATTTCTCCTAAGCTGTTAACCGGAGTGAGCCATTTCTCTGTATTACAAAATCCAGATCCCCAATGCTAAAATATTTTTAGCATCGTTAATGTATCAAAGGCACAAAATGACTAGAAGCAAAAGTTTTTTTCCCCAATACTGATGCATTAAAATTAAATCATGCAACTGAGCTCAAACCTTACATGCTACGTGCATTAAATCTGTTGAAATGAAGATGTCTGTCGCATGGGGGAAATCCTTCAGTTCTCCTGAAATCCAATGTGCTGCAACAAACACATAAATAATAATCTTGCTGAGTTTACTCATAAGAGCCATTCCATATGTGTGCAGCCAGAGCTGCAGAAAAACGTGTAAAAATACAGGCCATATGGTCGGCCTACTAAGGAGGGCTGACTGAAGCGTAAAGGGGATTCCATGGCCACCCAGACATGGACAAACAGGCAGAACCATATGTGGAAAAATGAATAAAGTAAACTGCAAAACATTTTTATTAGATACCATTTCGCTGGCCTTGTGGTCACACTGCAAGCTGACACTCTGGAAATAAACTGTGATTCAACAAGAAATCCTTCAGAATGGAATATGTGGAAATTACCTGCTGGGATGAAACAATGGCATCCCTTTCTTTTTTAATCGGGTGTGCTCCCTGTGCATGTGTGTCTGTCAGAGTGTTTGGATGCTCATGAGACATTTCTTTGACGTACTGCTGTAGGCTTGTAGAAACACATCTTTGGGCAAACATTGAAATAAGATGCAGTACCTGGTTTTTCTGATGTCTTTGGGGAAAAACAAAAATCTTATTTGGTGCCATGGTTTAGTATGCAGCTATTCAGTAATCTCATGTCATAAGTTTCAGCTTCATGAAAAGTCATGATCTGACCCAGAAGAGGCCTGGCCCACCCAGGACATTGCTAGGCCTGGTTTATCGGCTTTACCCCCCCAAAATGTCCTTTAACGCCCCCCCCCCCAAAAAAAAACACTGATTAGTTTATACAGTGTGTTCTCGCTCATTTTCATTATAATCACCCACCCCCAGTAAAGATTTAGCTCCCCCTCAGTATTCTATAGTGACGCTTCTCTGTCTGCTGTAAGTTGGGAACTTAGCGCCTCTTGATTGGCTTTTGCTTCAAATACGTTCAAGAAAACGGTATTAAAATGTATTTTTTAAAAATAAATAAATAATTAAAGAATCAGGCATATTACACAAAAGAAACAGGACTTTTCGGCGCTCAGTGCAGGAAAATGAGTCTGACCATCAAACATGTAAATATTTTGGTTTGCAGAGAATAACAAGTGAACAGAGGACATTATAGAGTAGCTAAAAGTGTTCACTCTATAGAAAAAATTCGGGATGATTTAAAAGGCAGATCAAAGGCAGGTCAAGTTTGCCTTCCGCAATAGCGCTTATTGACGATTCAAACGCGGAGCGAAGAACGACAATACCAGCTTTCTACTGCGAATCACCGGCTCTCCTGTCTTCCACCATCACTGCCAAAGTAAACACTTTAAAGTGTTTCATTCATAAATACACGTGACCTGTAACTTCTGCTAATATATACTGAATTTTACTGTGCAAAAAGTGATTCATTTGTCAATCCAAAACTCTGCCTTTACTGTATGTGTGTGTGTGTATAACAAACAGTATGTATATATAAAAGCACAAATTAAATAAGTCCTCATTATTTGTATCGGAATTAAATATATGATTAGGCTATTAGTGGCTTGCAAAATTATTTTCCCTAAAAATACATAATTTATTCATTCTTATTTAAGTGATGTTTTAAAGTTGATAGGCCTATACAAATATATTTTAAGTTATTTCAAGTTATCCTGTAAGAAAATAGGATAGAATAGAATAGATACGTGTCGGAAATAAAGAGCATCTGTATAAAAACACAAAAGAAAACCGAGTATATGTCTTGTAAGACCGTTTTGAGGAATTTCAGATGATCACATCTGCTGAAGGAGAGGAAAGCCTGCTTTCCCCATCAGCCCGGGGAGCAGGGAGTGGGGAGCGCACCTTCCGAATGAGCGCCGGTAATAATCACTCCTCCTCAAAATACGCCGCTATTTTCGCCGGTTGCTATAAACAATGTGCTTTTGGTATTAAATTTAAACTGTCTGACCATTGTAATTTACCATGCCTCAGTCACACTGGCTTTTTTTGGCCTCAGTCAGGTTGCGAACTTTAACACAAATACCACAAAAAAGTAGTTTAGTGAGACCGCAGAAATATATTTTATTTCACATAAATAACATTAGTTTAGAAAAAATGAAAGACCTAATTTCTTTGAGGATCATACCAAAAGTGCCACAAGCTTTTTGTGAGATTAGTGTCCAGCAATGCCTTGGCAGTAATTTATCTCTGGCTGGGTAGCGGTCTTCATGCGTTTCCGAAATAACACAAAACGGTATTTTTCTGGTTAACTTCATCAGAACTTTAGGAAATAAAGGGGGAGGTACTCTCTCTCTCTCTCTCACACACACACACACACACACACACATAAATACCTCGTTTGGATTGTCATTAGATGGTTTATGGATGTTTACAGAGTCAAGACAAGCGTCCGACGGCACGTCAGGAAAGGGGATGTTTGCGGACCGGGGCGCGGGGCAGCGCCAGATCACTGCGGGCTGTGTTACTCAGGGGGCGGGGGTTTGCCCCTGGGACCGGGGGCAGCAGCGTGTTAATCTACCCTCAGTGTGGCAACTGTTCTCCCTCCTTTCTCATGTGGTCGGAGAGCAGCGCACTCAGGGCGCAGGGACAAGCCTTCTACCCGGGGGCATATGGTGTATAACCCATATTATATAAAGAAACGGGAAGCTATTTTGCACGTTTGGAAAGCACCCACAAAGCGAAACAGTGCATGGGATTGTGAGGCGCTGGAGGTGATCACGAAGCACAGAGCGCTGCGGGAGTGCGCACTAGCAGGTGGCCCCCTGCGTACCTGCGGCCATGTGACATGCACGCCGGCCGGCCGCTGCTTTTAATTAAGCTGAATAGAGTCACTCTGTTCCGACACGGCGAGAAGGGGGCTGAGGTGCAGCTGAGTTTTCGGCGAAGGTCAGCCCAGTTATGTAAATAAATATTAATCTTTAACCTAATCTTCTCGGTCACCGGCGTTTCCAAGTCTTTTCAGAATCGCAGCACTCTGACTGGATCCCAGGGAAAATTGCTCAGTATTTCACAGGAACAGCAGACACTCTCTCTCTCTCTCTCTCTCTCTTTCTCTCTGTCAGACACACATACATACAGTACATATGCACAGGTTTGTAATTATATCTCTGTGGGGAAAACTCTAATCCCAATATGTCGACCTTAACCCCTACCCAGCCCTAATGTTACCCACAAGTAACCAAACAAAATATGAGACTCTTGGCAGTTTTAGTTTTTTGATTGCATTCACAGATCTAAAAAATGGTCCCCACAACATCAAATAACAGATTTTTATTACATTGTGGGGAACATTTGGTCCCCACAATGTAATATAGACATAATCCACACACACACAGGTCAGTTAAAGAATAAAGGTCAACCTTGTGCAGGCTGTTTCAGACTAATGGTCACTGTCTTGTTAAAGTCGAGCAGGGCTCTTTGCACCCGAATGCCTTTATCCTGATGACTAGCGGTTAGTCAAACAAAGAGTTAACTATCTAGTCCCTGCGGACTCGGCCTTACAGCTGGAATGACAACTATGTCAAATGTCATTCTGATAAAAGACATGTTGCTTTTTATCTTTTAAAGATAGGAGAGCCACTGTCAATAAATGGAAAATTGTAAAGAACCCAGCTTACGTTTACACTGTCGACGCATTTACGTCGGACTCAGAGCAATGCCATTTTAAAGCATAAGCAACAGCATCACACACCTAATGAGTGATCATTGCTAAAGCAGATTCACAATTCATGACGTAGTATAATTCTCATAATTCTGGTCATTTCTGTTACAGAGTAACCTCAAAATGCATAGCGGATTAATTTTAATGAAAGATTCATTTCAAATTGTGGAAGGAAAGCAGTTAAGCTTCGTTAGGATAAGTATTAACAGAAGCCATCGTGTGTTACATCACTTTCTGGGAAGAGTAGCTGCATTTCTGCTGCTCCAAACTGCTAAAAAGAATTGGATGATGATTCTGAGCTTAAATATAAACAGTCAGTTTATGAACTTTTACCTAATTATGCTGATATTTACAGAACCACAGTGACAGACTGAAATGACTCTGGACAAAAGCAGCTGAGATATATCTCCACACATAAAGGTCAGGGCAGGATGAAGCGGCCTGTGAGACCTGAGCCCATGGGGAGGCGGCTGATGAAAGGCCAGGGAACACTGACGTGTCATGTGACCGTCTCCAGGCCGGCGGCTGCTGACACAGTGCTGCTTTGCTACGCTGCTTGTCTGTGCTGTTAAAGCCAAAACTGCATTTGCAGATGGGGTTGGGATCACTGATGCAGGGGTGTCAGTTCCATTACCAAAAAAACAACTGATACAGGACTGTCCCACCAATAAAGGAAAAAAAAAATGTCAGTCATTTAAGAGGCACCGTTTTCCGGTAAAGAGCTTTGTTGTGGGTTTTATATTAAATGATAAATCTTTATATTTGGCGGGTACAGCTGTAAGAGGAGCTTTTCGGGGAGAGGGATTCGTCATTAACCGCTGCGCTCTGCTGTCCCTGTGTGTCTTCCCTGTGTACATCATACACAGGCCACGGCGTTATTACGCAGCATCAAAGGATGCCAAATTGATGGGCTGCGTACTCGGGGGGGAGGGGGGCAGGGTGGAAATGCCTTTGATCAGGATATTAAACATGCTCATTATGTTCCACTCATCCGGCAGATGTAACCCCGCCTCTGCTTTTTATGGTTTGTCCTGGAAGTGCAGTGACACCGTAGCATTCAGGGGAGGCTTTGCAGTTTGTTTTCAGGGCAGACCTAATGCCCAGAGAAGTGGTACGTTCCAGGGGTGTGTGTGTGTGTGTGTGTGTGTGTGTGTGTGTGGGGGCGGGGTGGGCTTGTGAGATGTACAGCAGATATTTACCAGAAATGATAGCTTATACCTGTGGAAAGTTTGAGAAAATCCCCCAAATAGTTTGAGACAGAAGTAAAAACAGGACAAATGGAGGCCGGGGGGGTCAGTTCAGGAAATGAGGTGTGGAGAGGAGCAGTAGGCAGGGTGGAGATTTCAGTCAGAAGAACTGGGTTGGTGGCTCTGGGTTGGTGGCTCTGCTGGGACGTCGCCGTGGGGACGTCGCCGTGCCGTGTGGCCTGGACCCGCCGCTGCCGCAGATGTGCGACTCCCGTGTGCTACAACGCCCTTGTCAAATATGTATAAATCACGGGCCCGCTGTGGCCCAGCAGTGCGTCGAACTGGAGCAGGAGTTCAAACACTAACAGACAGAGACGACCCAGGGTGGGGGGGGGGGGCCGCAGCCGCAGGGGGGGGCAGTCCTGATAATGCAGAAACACACCAGGGATGAAACAACAGCGCAGACAAACCATGAGCTTTACTCCTCCCCAAATCCAGTAACAGACACCACAGCCTGTGTGGATGGGGAGAAAACTCCAGAAGCATGATGTTGAGTGACAAAGAAAACACTCACATAGTACATCTTTATTTCTCAAAATATATTACTCGAGTTACCAATGTTTTATGAGACTCTACAGAGAAACTAACCATACATTAACAAAAATACAAGTTCTACTGCCTTAATGACAAAGTATGGTTAAAATATTTTAATAGGACATGAAATATCAAAATCTATATAAATACTGGCACTAACAGAGATCTCTTCTACTTTCAAACTGTATGTTGGATGGTACAAATAAAACTTTTATATTTTGTATATTCAACAGCATGACTGTGTGATGTACCTTTCAGATTTAATTGTCTTACATAACACACATAATCAGCTAATGATACTACAGAAATAACCACCTTGTATAATGCAAAACTCTGAGACCTGATAGCTAACATGTAAATATCATCAGCCTCATATCTGTAAAGGAGCAGAAGAATGATGTAATACAGGGGTGGGGCCCACTTGAGATGCAAACGTCTTTTTCACAGAAGTGGTCCTTAAAATTGGGATAAATTCAGCTGGCACCTTTGTAACCCCAGAAATCTCCGGAAACATCCTTCTTCAGTTGGGTCCCATCCTTCAAGTAACTGAGCTCACTTTGCTGGATGAAGGCACAGAAATCCAGAGGTGGAGATGGTCCAGAGAGTACAAATTCTGACCAAGATTTTGTTTCAAGCATCCAGCTGAGTACTCTGTCAATGTGACTCTTTATACTCAACTGGTTGGTTGAAACAAAATCTTGGTCTGGATTTGTATTCCTTGGACCTGAAATCTCCAGCTCTGCAAGAATCACTCATTTCCAATGAAGTCATAGCAGCTCCTTGAACAACATCCAAAACATAAATTACATAGTATTACCACGGTAACGGTGACTATATCCTCCAGTATGAAATTCTGGCCACATGGCATAAAACGTAGCAGCAAACACAAGCTTTGCTTGAGTGGTTTATGAAACAGATAAATGCCCTTAACGATTAAAATAATTAGCAAAAGAACAACAAAAAGGTAAACGACCAACAGGCCCACTGAAGGGTTTGACAACAGAAAAAATAAAATTGAGACTTTAGAAAGGTCCTTTCCAGCCTTATCCTGCTTATAAGAACAGCCAAACAAGCCAAACTCGAGTAAGTAGTTAGCAGGTCTTAGGCAGAGGGGAGATGGTCCATATGTGACCGTAGGGGAAGATCTGCAGCCTGGAATGCACTGGATGTTACTGCTCTGCACAAAGAAGTATCAGCTGCGGTTATGTTAGTGAGGTACGGAGCCCCAAAAGGGACAAGATCAGAAAAAAATATTTTGAAACACTTTTGCTTTCCCTCGGAAAATTATTGCGTTCCCCCACAACAGTTCTGCGTTCTCTCGAAATTATTTTGCCTTCCCTCACAATTGTAATTGTGTTCCCTGGCAACAGTAACTGACGTCCCCCTTTGCATTGCCACAGTGTTGCATGAAGCTGTATGATAAATACATAAAAGCATTAATACAATATCTGTGCAACAGTGTAGCAGAGAATTTGGTACTGGGGGGACACAACTGAAAATTATTAAATACTAAGCTTTATTTATTTGGGGGCATGAATTAATCCAAATTAAATATTGGAGGGTACTTGACCCCTACCCCCTGCTTCCTGTGCCCCCTGTGTGGCTGTGTACAGGAGCGAGCAACAGCAAAAAAGTCACAGTTCCTGTTTTTAAAAACATCATATAAAATAGGAGCAGCACGATGTTGAAGGGGACTAACTATGAAAGTGGAGCTGATTCGGTAGGTCTGCCATGCCTGCCAATGCAAAACGTCACAATGAAACCGGGGCATGGAGCACCACGAGAAAGACTGAGTGTGAAAGCTGTGGAGAAAAAAGGAGGGATTTCATGTAGCTCAGATTGCTTAGATAGATAGACAGACAGACAGACAGAGACAGACAGACCAGATAGATAGATAGATAGATAGACAGACAGACAGACTAGATAGATAGATAGACAGACAGCAAGACAGAGACAGACAGACCAGATAGATAGATAGATAGACAGACAGACAGACTAGATAGATAGATAGACAGACAGGCAGACAGAGACAGACAGACTAGATAGATAGATAGACAGACAGGCAGACAGAGACAGACAGACCAGATAGATAGATAGATAGACAGACAGGCAGACAGAGACAGACAGACTAGATAGCTAGATAGACAGGCAGACAGACAGACAGGCAGACAGAGACAGACAGACCAGATAGATAGACAGGCAGACAGAGACAGGCAGACCAGATAGATAGATAGATAAATAGACAGACAGACAGACAGGCAGACAGAGACAGACAGACCAGATAGATAGACAGGCAGACCAGATAGATAGATAGATAGATAGATAGATAGATAGATAGATAGATAGATGGGAATCCATTAGATTTTTGCAATGGGACGCGAGAAAACATCAAACTGTTAATAACATTTTCCCACCCTGTCCCTTTAGGAGCTCCATAGGAAGGCAGAGAAGGCAAAAGCCCTTATTTTTAGGTTAAACCCAAAGAACACACAGACCAAGCAACACCTGACAAGGACAACATGCAGTACCAAATGTAAATGTACCTGCACTGTTGCAGTTAAGGTGCCCTGAAAATGGCTGACAGTCTGCTGCATCGCTGCCCTTGGCCTTGCTGTGCACATATTTCCAGGCTACGGGTCATTCGGCTGGCTTTTGGCCCTTTGGACACCATACAGAAGACCCAATTCCCCACCAGGGAGGCAGACTTCAGCCGCTCAAGTGTGTGTGGATGCCAGAGGTCATTTTCACCTTTATTGCGGCAGTGCTAGGTCACCCTATGAAAGCCCCTGCATGTTTTGCGTGAGCCCCAGGCCTTCCCGTGAAAGCCCCTGCATGTTTTGCATGAGCCCCAGGCCTTCCCGTGAAAGCCCCTGCATGTTTTGCGTGAGTCCCAGGCCTTCCTGTGAAAGCCCCTGCATGTTTTGCGTAAGCCCCAGGCCTTCCCGTGAAAGCCCCTGCATGTTTTGCGCAAGCCTCAGGCCTTCCTGTGAAAGCCCCTGCATGTTTTGCGTAAGCCCCAGGCCTTCCTGTGAAAGCCCCTGCATGTTTTGCGTAAGCCCCAGGCCTTCCTGTGAAAGCCCCTGCACATTTCACATGAGCCTTGAGACCCTGCCAAATTCTGCAGCCATCCTAATATCAAACCACAGCCAGCTGCCAGCTCTGTCCTGATCCCCAGTTCTTGTAAGGCTCATGGGAAACCCTTTTAATGAATAAGCCACTGGTTACCAAACCTCTGTAGGTATCTGCTAATAGGTGCAAAGGACAGATTGCGATAAATATCTTTATCATCCAGCTATTCTCTCCTTAGAACTAAGATCCGCTTAACAAATGATCACTTAGCCAGCTTTACATTTGGAGATTAGCTGCTCAAATAAGGCAATAACTGCAAAATTATGTTGTAAATATCTCTCACCCAGTGCCTGTGCTAACTGAGAAAGCTAAGCATTGCTAGCTCACAAAGTCATGTGTGTACAGCTTTTAGCACTATTTAATACATATGAAGTCCATATTAATATTCCGGTTGCTAAATCACTAAATGAAGCTAACCAGAAGCACACCTTTCCCAGCAGTACCAGGTCTCCCTCCAGGTCACATGACCCAGTGCTCTCTTATTGGCTGTTCTGAGCCTATGGGATTCCCACATCTCACATGTGCAATATCCCTTTGTTGTGTTTTTCGGCACCATCATTACAGTAAAAGTTAGTATTTGGTAGCATAAACATTTCCTGTATTGTACAATATCAGCTTCCGAGATCTGCAAGGGCAGATTTAATTAATCATTATTAATTAATAATGCGAATAATTAATTTAAGGTCTGTTTGTCTTTTTCAGGATTCTCTTGGGATCCATGACTGCAGTCTGAAGTCTGAATGCACGTCCAGTAAAATCCTGCACTCACATTCTGGGAAACGAGGCCGGGGGGTTCGGAATGAATCAAGCAACATCGTAAAGAAGAGCTCTGAGTTTATGGTCCTGAAGGGGTGAAAGGTGACCCCCGTATGTACAGAGCGAGGCACCGTGACCTCACACACAAATTCCATAGCTGGCTTCCGCAAGCCCACAAGACGGCTCATACCACTAAGGTGGGGGGGCTTGAGGGCTCAACGCTGGCTTTCAAACAGGAGGGGGGTGTTATCACAGAAACAGGGACAATAAATAAGCTCAAGGAACTAATATATACATAACACTGTGCATGACATCTCAGATTAAGCATGCAGACGCTGAAATGTTTTCCAATGACAAACACGTGAGGAAGCCGGTCAGTGACACCCACACGACCTGACCACCATGTTCCTGTACTTTTTCAGGATCACATTTGAACTGTCATCGAAGTAAAGCACCGATATGGCGTTCAGCTTGGTCGGAGCGCAGCATGGCTTGGGAACATTGTCAGGAAACATCAGATGGACCTAAAGAAGAAGCACCTGGGTGTTAGTCTCCATGCACATCCCCTCTGCGTTTCACAGCCTGGGGGAATATTACGGATGCTCTACTTGTTATCTTTAAATGTTTTTAAGGATAAGCTGCAGAAATGCAGACGTCACGTACCAGCGTCTGCACGATGGCATGATTGGTGGCGTTCATGTGTGCATTGAGTGGGAACGAGCATTCTCCGTCGCAGTAAAAGGCAGCATAACCCTCAGGTGCGATTATCCAGTCCTTCGGGAGAAAACACAGGTGACATCTTTTCAATTGCTGTCCCTCAAACCTGTGACTTTGCCATGCACCAGAGCCCTACCAAGGCTCCCACATGCTTTAATGGTTCTGCAGTAACAGCAGTGTGCTGCATTACAGGAGCACATACCGGAATCCAGTGTGCAGTATTACAGGAGCAGGTACCGGAATCCAGTGTGCAGTATTACAAGAGCAGGTACCGGAATCCAGTGTGCAGTATTACAGGAGCAGGTACCGGAATCCAATGTGCAGTATTACAGGAGCAGGTACCAGAATCCAGTGTGCAGTATTACAGGAGCAGGTACCGGAATCCCATGGCATTCTATAATCCGTGCTCTGCCTCACCTGCCATCCCAGATCCCGGAAACTGACATAGAGTTCATGTTTCTTGCAGGCTTGCTTCTGTTCACTGGTGTTTTGGTCTGTAAAAGAATAAAAAAAATACATCAGATTTACCAGTCCTGTTTCTGCCAAACCGACACTTAATATGTACCTCAGAAGTAAAGAAGAATCAGGGGTTAATTGGGAGATTAGGAACATGAGGTGAGATGGTATGAAAGTCGCGTATAAAAGTATTCCAGATTTAAAGGGGAGGCTCCCTTGTTTTTCTGTATAAACTCCACCCTTTAAGGATAGAGCATTTTACCCAAAAGTTTGTCGGTCATTAATAAAACATGCCTCTGTTCTCTTCACTGTTCGTCCTGCCTCGTCAGCACAAACCGAGCTCTGTAGGTATTACAGCCCACCCTCTGATCTAACAAGGGCAAATGTGGTGGATCACGGCATTAGAGCGGTAATGGGGGAGGACAATCGGAAATGTGCGCCGGAGAATGTCTGCACGAAATCACCGCAGCCGGCAATCATAGTGACGTCTCTGTGGTGTGAAGGGCGGCCGTGAAAGAAAGTCCCCGTGAAAATGAGATGGCTGGGCTTCATATAGCTGGCAGGGGAGTCAATGTGTCACTCATACAGAGAAACGACTGAATCCCCAGGTCAGAACTAGTCTGGTACTAATTACACAAAGACCCGAGCAAGATGAAATGTGAATTACACACTAAGCCATGAAGAAGGCTGAAGTCCAAGGCTGTCATGTGCAGTACAAGGCGTGTATATAAATACTGCCTGTTCGTTTTTTAACGAGATGGCCTCTGTCAAAACATTGTGTATTACACACGGCGTGTGTGACCGCCAAGGGATCTGCGCTGGCGAGGAAGTCGAGCCCGGCAGAGGTGTGACCAGAGGCAGGCCATCTTGTCGTGAAGTGATTCTTCAAGTTGCGCAAGTTTAATAACACCACGGTACACGTGCCTGCAGAGGAAGTGTCCCAGAGGACAAACTTGACGGCAGTGCACAACGGAATAGGGATTGGTCCAATTCCCAGTCCGGTTTGCCTGCAAGCAACAGGCTGATGTGTGCAAAGGCATTTCTGGACAGAGGGACACTCTCAGATGGCCTACGGCACAAGCTCAGAGACGTTTGACGAGAGATACTCATGGCCTATGGCACAAGCTCAGAGACATTTGATGAGAGATACTCATGGCCTATGGCACATGCTCAGAGACGTTTGACGAGAGATACTCATGGCCTATGGCACAAGCTCAGAGACGTTTGACGAGAGATACTCATGGCCTATGGCACATGCTCAGAGA
>JABJVO010000062.1:968237-983439 GCA_026770805.1 Boulengeromyrus knoepffleri
CAGCCATACTCACAGCTGCCGGGGCCCTTCATTATATCCACAGCCATACTCACAGCTGCCGGGGCCCTTCATTATATCCACAGCCATACTCACAGCTGCCGGGGCCCTTCATTATATCCACAGCCATACTCACAGCTGCCGGGGCCCTTCATTATATTCACAGCCACACTCACAGCTGCCCGGGCCCTTCATTATATTCACTGTTCCTGTGATCTTCCAATCGCACATCTCATCTTGTTTGACGTTTACCTGCACTAATTCATCACTGCTGCTGTGGGACTTTGCACACAAGTTTTTCACTCACTTGGGCTTCACCTAGTGTTAAACAACGTGACAAAGTGATCTGATTTGATTTTGAGCTGCTGGTGACCTTTTATCAAACCAAAATCTAGCAGGATTTGTATCATTTCATACTGTAAAAAATAGCATAATAATAAACCAAACTGATATGTAATTATCATCATTGTCTGTTAAAAGTATATTAAATAAACCCACAATGGTCTATTTCACAGAGTTCACATTCTGCTCTACTCAGAAACTCTAGACCATAATTTCCATAAACTAATATTTTTTTCCATAGTACGTTCAGCGATCTGACCCATGAAGGTTTCCTTCCTTTGTTACTGGGTCCCCCTGACCCAAGATGATACAATGGGCCATGTCTCCACTTGTTTACATCTTGGCTGCTAATGTTGTCTGTTTATGTAGCTGCAGCTACACCGCAGCACTGTAATATTACTGTAATTATTGGTGCCTTTCGTCGTCGTTTTGGTGCTTTGATCATCCTTACGAGATCCCTGTTCCTTCAGGGAAGTGCTGTTATTTTCTTTCTTACGCATGCAAGACCGCGCCGTCTCCAAGTGCATCTCTTTGGGTGGGGGGGGGGGGGTGGGGCTGATGGTGCTTTCAGCACCTGCCGCAGGAAGCGTCTGCATTTCTGGGCTCTGCAGAACAACAACAAGGTCATGACGTTTGACTCGGACTACAAAGGGCCTTCATCTGTGCTCCTTTTCACCACGGCGCCAAAGCCCAGGCTTCTGAAGCCTTTATTTCGGACTCCTTAGATATCCGTGAGGTAACACCGGTCTAGTGTTGCTGTTAATTGTCCAGGACAAGCTCCCTAAACCCCTAATGCCTTTACCTCATCAGTCCCGGAGGTGCATTTTGAGATGGAGGGGAGACGGAAATCCTAGTCACCCATAAGCCGCAAATTGTGTTTTTTCTTGAATTGAACATTTTACAGAGTGTTAAACAAGGGCTGCCTTTTCAGCGCTCGGAGCCGTCATTGAAAGTCGCCATCGAGGAGTGTAATTTAGCAGAGAGTCACACTTAAATTCATTTGTCAGAGCTGAGGGTAATCGGCGTGGCGTTCTGACTGAATCATGGCCCGCGGTGTAGGGTTGCTTTCTGAGTTATGGCAAACCCCATACACATCCACGTACTGGATGCCTCACTAAACAATAAAGAAAAGACATTCGAGAAGCCCAGGCCTCTAAGTTGAAAAGAATATGAGAGAGCATGCTTTTTTCTTTTTTTCGAGAAGGAAGAGGGGAATCCGGTCTCATACAGCCATTGAGTGATAAATTGCAATTATCTCAACAATGGCTGCTCCCATTTTCAGACGTCCTCCCCAAGGATGATCTTCTCAGGTTCTCCTCTCGCCGCCATGCCGACGTTTCATATCTCCTTGGGCGTGTTTTTTCTACGTCGGCTGTGGCGGGTCCACAGCGCCAATCAGGTGGAAGACGTAACCGACAAAACGTGGAATACGATATATTCCCATGATGGGACATGATTGTGAGAAGGACAACAAAGCTCTGAAGCAAAGACCAGAATTTGTGACAAATTTTTTTGCAAGAAGGCAAATGCTGGGACACCTGACGGGGATCTCCCCTGAATGAATATCCATCACAGGCCTTACCAATGGGAGGACATGGGGGGGCACCCCCACCCCCCAACACTTGAGAAGGCTCCTATTGTTGTCCTAAACGTGCAGCGACTCGCCTACTGAAGTTATGGTCCTGACAAGTGCTTCAAGCCTTGCGTGTGTTCACTGGGGGCTGGCGGCCTTACTTACTCGTTTGGGTACTCTTTGGTGACCTGGTAAATGCTGACCTTCAGGGTGGCGTTCTCGTAGCGGGCATGGCTGCGGTCTTTGTAAATCCGAAACTCGGCGGCTGTCACCGCCTCCCCATCCGGGATCTGGGTCAGGTCGAACCGGAACTCCTTGTGGTGCCTTCGCTGGTGTGAGAAATCTTTATCTCTCTCAACTAGAAAAGAGAGGAATTCAGGAATGAAACAGAGTTACACGGGCGACCTGTGCACTATTCCTGTCACTTTACGTTAACGCTGAAGGATGGGGGGGCAGGCGCTTCAAAGGCAAAAAGGGAGGTGATGGCTTGTCCTAAAACAAAACAAAAAAAAAAACTGCAGCAGACGCACTCAAAGATGCCACATTCATCAAAAGCTTTAACATTCCAATCCCAGTCCAAACATTTAGCCCAGAAGCTCAAACGCTCTCCAGTCCATTAAAACAGGACAAGCGCGGTTCCCTGCAGAATTCTCCGTGATGGATGGCCTGTCAGTTAAGAAAAACAGGCCCGATCCGAACAGGAGCGCTTTTGCCGGCCCTCTAGACTGACAGGAGGAATCGAGAGGCTGAAATCTCTAACGCAAACCCGGACGACCGTTTTAACCTCGTCGTAGGGGGAACACCTTGCTTTCCACTTCCTTTCTCCAGCTGCGGCACTAGGGTCACATTTCTCTGCAGCGGTTTGGGACTTTTTCACACTCAGAGCCTTCGTGCGACATATTCTCCACAACGATGCATCTTTTCCTCAGAGTAACACAGTACTTCAGTGATGAAATGATGAAAGAGGCCCCAAAAATGCATTAACATAAAGAGGCATTTACAGCAATATTATAAACTCCTTCATTTGATGATGTATGTACATCGAGCGGCATCACAGTGATGTGCAGCTTTGGAATCATATAATGGTAACCATCGCATTTCAAACAGACGACACACGTGAGCTGGGGAATATGCATCAGAACGCAGGACGGAGGGCAGAAGAGGACTGAAACTCTGAAATCCAAATGGAATGCTGGACAGGATTCTGCATGAAAGGCAGAACGGCGACTGGGACGGCGTGTTTGCACTGTGGTACTCGGGGTGATACTCTGCGTTTCGCCCGTTGATTATCCACAGTGCAAAAGCTGCGGTTACTTAACAGCAGTGGGTCAGGGGTCAGCCTGTAGTTTAGCTGGAGGGGTCTTCCTGAGCCCTGGGGAAGGTGGTAATTGGATGCAGAGAGCAAGGGAATCAGACGTGTTGGGTGGCAGTTTGCAGCCGATTAACGGACCAGCCAGAGAGCTGCGTAAAAACAACTCTTTAAAGTTAGGACAATTTCATTGCCGGTATTACTATAAGAAATACGGGCCTAAATAAACTGCTTATAGTCCAGCTACTTTTTGGAATGTCACCTCGTATATTAGAGGGCAAAATCTGACGAAGATCATTTTACAGCCATGAATTCAATGTGAAAAATGCTTGTTTTAACATAACAAAGTTCAAAGCATAACGTCTGTAAAACCCTCAAAAAGGGAAAAAAGAGCAACTCCGCGAGCGAAGCTTTATTTCCTGGGAGAGATCTGACATTTACAACAGTGCTGTTTAAAATAGTATTCAAATGTTTTGCTTTAAGTCTGCCAGATAATAAAGGTTATAATAAACGATGAAAGCTAAAAAGAGCATTTAAATATAAATAAATCATGCGGCTATTGAAATCGCTCATGCACTCTCCACCCAGCTGAAGTCAAACGCGGTTGTATGTATAATTCCCATAAAACTCTGAAAACTAAATACAGGAACAGACAAATATGTTTCTCATTATGAGTCTGAACATACTTTCTGCACACAGATGATGACATGAGACAAGGTGGGAGCCCCTGGAGGCGGTATGTTTAAGGTAAACTGCGCTAGAATTAACTAGAAGGGTTTAGAGAAAAAAAACGAGAAAAGCAAATTTCACTACAAAAAAGCATAACTGATAGGGCCTTTAAAAGACTGTCCACATGCTACGCTGAGCTTTAGTAACAGTCCTCCTCTCCGAACAGTCTGTGCGTTTTACTGCGCAGAGATGCAGTTGGGCGAAATGTTCTTAAGGAGCAAAAAACAGCATGGGGGGGGGGGTGAATATGGACTATCTGACCTCTGCACCACTAGCTGTGCACTAAATCAGCGCACGGACTTTCCCAGACTGACAAAAGTCATGGCTCACTGCTCTTAACTGGAAGCGTCTGGGACTCCTTGAAGGGGCTCTGATCTTTATCACACCTAACTCAGCCTTCCCTGCCTTCTGGAGATGTCATGGCACACCAGCTAGCAGCTATTTTGGAACCATTATTGATGTCATATCCCCCGGTGACTTCTTCTGGAAAAGTCTTCCTTAGGGTCGACGTACTTTGGTATAAAAGAACAAATGGTCGTCTAACTAAATGGCCGCTGGATGCTACAGCCCAACAGAACAGCCAGCGCTCAGTCCCGCCGCTTCATGTCCTCCTGAAAACACAGAGCGTGGTAACATGATCCGAGGAAATGTATGTAAGGGGGCTCAACTAGCCGTGTGATTCATGTGCTCAATTAATGTAGCATGTAGAGATGAATGTGGTATGAAAAATAACTCGGCGAAGCCGTTACTCTACATCTCCTACAGAAACTTGCTACCATAAATGTAGGGGAAAAGGAGTTCAGAAAAACAGAGCTTATTCAACCCCTTTCCCCTCTCTTTAACAACAGGAAGTAATTAAGGCCAATTATCCTTAGGTCAAGTCAGTCATCTGATAAGTTTGTATGAACAGCCTGGTGAAAGGTCTCAGCTACCGGGGCAATATAGCGCTAATCATCATAACTATCTTGCCCCAAATTCCCGTCCGTCCCAAGACTTTCATACTGCAGCACAGTAGACCTGTGGCTTATAGCGTGACTATAATCCTTAATTTATTTCGGAATTCCTGAAGTTTTTACGCATTTCTATATCGGCCAGTTCGGTAACGTTTTAGTCGGTTTCTGTAAACACAGAAACATATTATCTTTAATTTTAAATCTCAGTTTACGCGATTTTGTCATTAAGAATAAGTAAAAAATAAATGGATTAATCGACATTTATATTTTCTTTACGTTTTTAACATAGCTGAAATAACCGTATTAAGATAAATGAAAATCTCACTTAAAAAGCCGTTTGAAAAGTTTTGTGAGGGAAGAAGAAACACGTCATAGTTGCCATTTATGTTTAACCTAAAAACCTAAAACTAGATTAATGTAGGATTTACTTATGGCTTCATTTAACACAGCGTTTTATATTTTGTGCAAAAAATGTCTCAGCAGAATACTGTTTTCGTATTTTTCAGTTTCATTCCTTAGCTTTCGGTTTATATTGTTAAGAACAACCAATTGCTGCAAGATCAAAACAAAAATAAATACATTTCTGAAATTAATATTTTACAGAAAACTAGCCGAATTTCAGCTTTTGATCCGGTCACCTCAAAGAACAGGTACACAAAACAGCACATGTGTAACGTGTAGGCTATATCCACGAAACTAGGCGTAGGCCTGTGTGTAATTGTGAATATCGTTTTTTTATTATTATTATTATTTTATAGTTGTTTAAATTGTAACGCGACATTTTAGTAAGTATTGTAATTTTTTTTTTTTTCATTTTACCTCGTCCAAAATGTGAGAGTGCGGAATTTTAATTAATTCATTCAATCAAAATAATTGACCGAACAATGTTGTTGCCCTGGGTACACCGCCAGGCGACACACCCCTGCTATTTTAATGAAAATATTCAAGGTGCGGGCGAACAACCCAATTCTACACATACATAATTGTAAAAATGACAGACTGCCTATGTAAAACAATAACGCGCAGAGACTGACCAGCATACTTACATAAATAAATTTGGGTGGGGGTAACGCGAAGCGTGGTGAGACGATGTAATGTTGAGAAAGGCGCTATATTTATTTATTTTTATTTATCCTTTATTTTACCAGGAATGTCCCATTGAGATACATTATCTCTTCTTCCAGGGAGTCCTGGCCATGGTGGCAGCAATAAGTTACTATAAAAGTAAAACTGAACTGAATAAATTATAAAACGTGAACTATCATCTCGCAATGATGAATGAAAAAACCCCAGATACTTCAGATTATATTGCCAATTTAGTTTTTTTCTCGATATAGCCTAATTTAATCAGCCTAGTCGAGGTTTTCATATTTGTTAAAACACAATGCGACGCATGAATGCAGGCTATTAATATTTTTCATCATTTATCTTTGTAGCAGAAGCCTAAAGTGCATCGTATCACTGTGAAAAGTGTTTGCTTTTTTTCTCCAGAGCAAATACGTACCTAGATTGACAAAGCTCATAACCATATCAGCGTCGTTGAGAAAATTGGTATCATGTGAAGTGGCCAGGGGGGGACTTTGGCTGGTCAGGGGGGCTGCGCGGTACGGCTGAGGTGCACGGGAGTAGCCATGTGAGGACCCATAGTGACCTCTGCGAGAGCTTCCCTGGCTCCTTTCCAGGGAGCCCTTAACGGGGCCGTCCAGTATCCCGTCGTCGTCTTCGGTGGACATGGCATTGTACAGGTCAAGCATGAAGAGGGGTGCCGATGATGCTTGTTTGCCCGGAGAAAACGGCCGCGGCCGGTGCGGTAAGCCCAGGATGGACAGGATCTCTCTCTGGATCTCTCTCCGTTCGTGGTTGCGCAACCTCCTGTAAATAAAACTTGAATGCACATGGTTGTCCCCCCAGCCACAGTGAACGGAGTGCAGGAAGCCCAGGCAGCTCCACAGAAGTCCGATGGTGCCCCCACACAAAAGCGCTAACGGCTTCATCTTAGACTTTAAACTACCAAGCTGTGCGGAGAGTGTTAAGGTGCCATGCCGAGCACCAAATCACTTTTCCAGCGTTCTTCCTGCAGTTCACGTCAGCGCTTACAGCGCGTCACATTATCGAGGGGTACTCTGTCTCCCAGATGAAGGCTTTATCCCTGTAGGTCAGTCTTGTTTTAAGTTAACTTTCAGCAACGCATCATATGAGCGGGTCCGAAAAAAACGGCCTTATCGATGCTCAGATTCCCACGGTTAAAAGCAACAGCGGCAATCCGCCAAAAGTCGAAGCCCTTCAAGAAGAAGTGCCACAAATCTACAAGCTTCTCCCGCACCTTGCAGCTCCGCTTAAACTCTCGGACGCAGGTACCTTCTCGCAGATACCTTTCGCCTTCAAGCCAGCTGTGCAGAAACGTCTGGATCGCTCGGGTGCGATATTATAAATCTGGATGTATCAGCAGCTTAATTCTTGGCGGAGGCGCTTAAGTATAATCCAGGGGAATGTCCATCCCACGCAACACAGGAGAGCCGCATCCACCACTAGCGGCCGCGCAGGGAGGTGGACGCGGCGCAGCGCATGTGAAAGAAGAGATACTTGTAATTTGAAACGATCCATAACCACCATAGAAACTAGCAGGTCATTTAATTACTATAAGAAAGGCTGGCACAGGATACCCGGGTTTAAATCGTTTAGATTTTGTTTGACAACATGACATTGTTTTATCAGTGATATTGTATGATATTTATTAGACTATTAACATCAATACATTTTTACTATTTGACACTCAAATGTGTTGCCGTATCTGCAACCGCCTTTTTAATTTTGTGAAATAAAATCACACTTTTTTAAAAAGATGGGCGTCTGATATTTAAAACATCTTTGCATACTCGTGTCCATCACGCGTGAAGTTGGCAAACCCATGCAGGCAAAAGAAGTGAATGCGCCTGTATTTTCTTATCAGTATTTATATATATTTGTGGCCAACTCGCAGTGAGTGCGGTAAGCAGTTAGGGAATGGGAACATGAAATGCCCTCTCGGTACGCTCCACCCAGTGAATAATACCTTAGGAGCACCTGTCTTTCCTGGGGGCATAGCATAGTTGGACACAGTTAAATCACTATTTAGAAGAAGAGGCTTTAATCGTCACCAAACCCGACATTTCTTTGTGCGCCATTTGTCAACCCGAGAACACAACTAAAGGTTGAAAGTACACTAGTCTCGTCAGATATGAATTTAAAATTATGCTGGCATACATTGGTTTACACACACACACACACACACACACACACCAACAGACACACACATAATGAAGTATGTCTAATTAAGAAATACATCACCTTTTAAAAGGATACGAAATTTTTTGTTTAAATTCTGACTTTGTTTTAACTACAGGTAAAACGCAATTTTAGGAGTAATTAGTAAACGTAAAATTACTTTAAATTCACTCTGATGTAGAATGTTGTAATTTACAAGTATGTCAACTAATACGGCTGAGCGTTTAAAATAAGCGCACTCATAATCACCACTTCAAAGTGCTTCACCACACCCTCTCCTGAGTAGCCTACTAATTACGTCACCAAAGTGGCGACTTTCTTTATTGAAGTGACGCCCAAGGCAAAGACATTGTTAATTAACTGATTCCAGCAAGAAGGACAAAAAGTAAGGCAAAATATCAGAAGAGTGTTTGCTGTTGGACAGAGACACCAAAGTAAACGCGCGTGAATAGACAGCTCCATCTGCTGTTCAATAGGCTTCATTACTTTCGTCACAGATGAGGCGCACGCACGCATAATTGGAAGACTTGAATTTTTAATTAATGAATAATTTATTGATTCAGCTTCGCATCATTATATGTTTGTTTTTATCGCCTTTTATCACTGTTTGAATTTATGTGACAGTTGCGTGCAATACTTATCGACCATATATAAAACACGCAGCCAGTTTTTTTAACACTTGAATAACACTTTACTTAACATATTGATCCAAGTACCGTATACTGAGAGCTATTTGAGAAGGTCAATAATTCAGTAGATAAGTCAGTCGGAGTAAAGTCCAAGGCGGATTCTTCATGATTTTTACCATTCTGCCTTTTTAAATCACTAGGGGGCACCCGAGCAATATTAAACCTGTCCCTATTTAGAGCAACGCTGGTGTAACTGACTGCCGTTCAGCGTCTTTGCTTTGATCGATTCCATGCTGTTCCGTCTCCATAATACCTTAATTTCTTCACGACGAGCCATTTCTCTGTTCAGCTGCATGTTTAGAAAGCCTTCCCCCTACAAGGCGAGGTCAGAAAGCTAATGAATATTCCGCAGCTGAAAGAGACCACCCAGTCACCGTCTTTCACTTATTCGTAGAGGCGAGCAGATTCGCCTGGAGCCAGGAGTCACCTCCCGACAGCCGCTGAGCCTCTGGATCATTATCAGCCTGGGCTCCTCTGTAATGGATGGGCCTGTCTCCCCTGCATGTCCCATTGCAGCTCACCAGGAACCTGGAACCGTGCTTCTGTTATTGCCTGTTTCACAGGGTCATTACAAACACAGCATTATAGCACTGTGAGTGTAAACAGCAGGAGGCCGTTGCAGGAACGGACAGACTTTCTAAGGTTAATCTTTGCTTTGCCCTGCTTAACAGAATGGGGGGGTCAGGGCTATGTTTTGTTTGAAGGAGTTGTCTGTAAGGTGGGGTTGGGGGGCTGAAAGGCAGATAGACAATGCATTATCAGTAACGTGCGCCGTGGAAACCTCTCCCTTAGGGAGATATTGGCGTTTGAAATACCAAGGCTCTAGCAGGACAAGTCTGGATGATTGTAGTAATGTGTGGCAATGCCCTGGGGCCCCAGGATCACTGGGAACTCTGGGACTCCATGCTGCAAGTCGAAACCGTTTCCCTTCCTGATGAAAGACGGATCAGCACATTTGCGAGACCCTTCGAATGTTGCGTTTTGATTTGTCATAACTGGTTAGGCATTTGCCATTATGACATGCACAGAATACATGATAATTAAACATGCATTCAGATGCAGACAAGTGCATTGAGCACATTTATGTTTGCATTCATATAAAAAAAAAAACAACCCTGATACAATTACTGGCCCCCCAGTGCCCCCCCGGCGAGTCGCATATGCATATACAGCATAATATGCTACCTGATATTTTACATTAAATACTATTCTTTTAAATCAATACTATTTTTCACAATAGTTCATGTAAAAATATCAAATAAGTAATATTAACTGTAAAATCAGAAACCAAAATATATCAGTATGCGATTCCTTAATTCTCATATTGACATAGTTTACAACTAGTGCATAAACTACAGCAGCATAATAGAATCCCAGGAATTCCGTGGTTTTGGTGTTGATGTTGGTGTTGATATTGGTGTTGGTTTTGGTGTTGATGTTGGTGTTGATATTGGTGTTGGTTTTGGTGTTGATATTGGTGTTGGTGTTGATGTTGGTGTTGATATTGGTTTTGGTGTTGATGTTGGTGTTACCACCCCAAGATTTTCAGAGGTCCCATCTAGCCGCTCCTGTGAAAAATTTCTGGGGGCCCCCACTGTTCAACAATGACATGTGACAAGGGTTGAATGTAGGACTTGATACAAAAATTACAGATTATTGCATATATAGCATTTGCCCATTGGCTATATTACCGGTTCACAGTGGGACAGACTGGGACTTGGGTGGGGTGGGGTTACCGTGTGCTGTCAGTCACTGCCTGGTTTCATCCAGTGGGAACAAAGCACATGCGTGCATGATAATCCCATTGACAAGGGCTTTGCTGCTTAATTTATATCGCACACATTAATAGAGCTTAATGCCTAGAATAGAGTTTCAAGTCAGAGTAATTTACTGTGACATAACATAAGGAATTCCTGTGCCTGTAAGTCCTGCGAATACATGCTTCCATTTAAATGCTTATCTTGTTCTGTGTTCTCTCAGAACTAGATAAGTTTTCCTTTCCTCACATTCTTTGTCTTCTGGCTATTTTTTCCAACTCAGACTTTTTAACGGTACATTATTTGCTGTTACATCAATACACATGTGACTGAATATAAGCAGTTTGTGTAGTGTTGCACAATGGCCAGTAGAGGGAATCGTGCCCCTCGTGTAAAGTAATCCCTAAGATTAATTTCTTGTCATATCAGCGCAAATGCACATATGTACGCATTCACGCTGTTACAACAATCTATTTCCGCATGTATCGCTTTTCAAGGTGATTACGTACTTGCGTACCAGTTACAGTATGTCCATCCCTGACTCTATAACCTATTGACTCGAGACCATACTGTATATATAAGTATGAATGCAACACCAGTCTTTAAAAAAGTATTTATTAATGATACCACATGGTAATACAAAAGTCACGTCAACAAAAAAAGTAATAAAATTAATGAATAAAAAAGACTTTCGCACAAATAAAGGTCCTTAGTAGACATGAAATGACACGAATTTAAATAACACCAGTAAGGCAGTGGGTGACGGCTTTCCCCCGGAGCGGCGTTTTAAGCTCACATTAACCAGCAAAGCGGAATTCACCTGGCAAGGCTGCACTGAGGAGTTAATTTCAAAAATAAATATACCCATGTAGAGAGGACTGAAGCAAATTCCCTGCAAACACCTCGATTTTAAGGGACATTTTGGAAACTACCCTAAGCTACATGTAGGCAAAGATAGAGTTATATTTTTGCACACCAGCATTGAGGAATGTTGGCTACGGCCACAATGTCACGATTATTATTATGTTCATTCAGTATAATCTGAGGTTCACTTGCAAGTATTAAATTCATATTTATGTGACGAGTGGATCATTGTAATAAACAGCAAATTACAATGATTTTGATTTATAAAAGAAGCAAACAGAGCAGGTTCCTCGCTGAAAGTTGAATGTGTATATAAACGATAAACTTTCCAATGACTGTTTTGCTCGATCCAAAAGTTATATAGCCCTCTAGGAATTTAAACTCCAGCAATTAATCTGTAGGACTTAGGATTTATGTGTTGTTTTGTTTTCTTAGGACAACAGTTTAGTTTGCTCATGAGTGTTGATGACTGTGATTTCTCTTAATATTAAGCAAGTATTATACTAATGCTACAAAGAGTGGCTACTAAGCTACAGGGACAAGGTGGCCCAATGTGGCCCACGGTGAAACACGTAAAAAGAGGAACAGTTTGCGATGAATTCCACGGGCGCCCTGGAAATGATCTGCCATTTCTGGACGAGCCACTTGGGCTTTAAGGATTACAATGCTGTGGATAAGGAAGGTTATCTCTGTGTTATGTTCTGTCATCTCTTCTTGTCAGGCTGAGGTCCACAGCAGGCTGTGATACAGCACCTGGCCTCCACGTCACCTCAGGCCCAGGCGGGAGGCTGGCCTGCATGTCAATCTCATGCCCCATTTGGAGAAGAAGTGCACCTGGCTGTCGCTAATGAATTTTTTTGCAATTAATTCATGAATTCAGTTTGTGTGATCCGGCATGGACTCACTCATCACAACCTCAGGATTCGGTCCATGTATACCGAGTCGGCAGGGAGTTGGGATGACATGCTCAATTCCCAGGTATTCTGATGTTCCTTTAACAAACAGACAGAGGTACTTCTGTGTCCCCATTAAGGAGCTCAATACTATTAAAAAGTGATCTTCCTGAGATTGGAAAGACTTCCTTTTATTCCCGGTTGATTTTCTTGCATTGTAAAGATGCCAGGTCGCTTCTGCCAGGTACCGTTAATAATTGGGTCCTTTCCTAAACGGGTCCCTGCGCATCATGACGCCGTAGCAAAGAGAGGGGTGGCACACTCCCGGCTGCCCTGCATCCCCGGGACTGCCCCGCTTGCCTTCGTCCCCTTGCGGACCTGGGGGTCCGGGCTTGCCTGGATAGCCTAACTTGCTCACACCTGGGGGTCCCATCGGACCTTGCAAAGCAAACAGATCACAGCATAGAGATCGATACATCGCCACTATCCCAGGAAAATCACAAATGTTTTTGCTATGGATAGAATACGGCTATTCTCCTCTGTCTACTGATAGCATTTGACATCTAACTGACCAATGAGAAGATGTTATATGAAATCATCCATTAAACTAGTATTTATGTTAACATTTGAATGCATGGTGCTTGTTTATATAGATTCCTTTATATAGCTGATTTTAACATTAATAGCTAGGTAGCTAAGCTAACTAACATCACATATTTCTCATTGGACAGTGATGAGACATTATAATTTATATTTTCAGCTGCTCTTTACCTCAACACAACATACAGCACATTTCCCCCCATTCTTCATCCTGCCTGGAATAGGCAGTTATTCCCATTGTAGACGACCCTCTGACATCACAGCCACCATCCTAGCACCATCCTCCAATACTCATACTCTCAGTCACCCGCTTCTGATCCCTCGACAGCAGGGTTACCCAATAAGCAGCCCGAGGGCCAGTCCTGGTCCATGTGGTGCCCGAGATGAACATCGCCATCAGCGTCCCCCAAGTGGAAGTGACCGGTCTTGGTCACCCCCCACCGCTCGCCAAATCTGATCATCTTAAACCAGCATAACTGATTGATATCGGGGGCAATAGCCTCTGGATTTGTGCTTTTGGTAGATTTGAATTATTGGTGAGCCCTGCTCTACAGTCTGCAGGCATCAAACGGCCAGGTAGCATTGGAGGAAAGCTCCATTGTGCTCGTTGGTTTCATGTTACTATTCACAATCACATGACACTGACTGCAAGTCATTACGATGACAGATACAATAATGATGGTTTGCAGGGTCCAGCAGGCATTATTATTCTGTTATGCTGCCTTGGGTTTGGTGCTGCTTTGGTAGCTGGATCTCTTTCAGGATTTCAGTTAGGATGTGGTATTTTTCACCAGACAGTATAATTGTAGGAATTTTGACCAATGATTTTCACAGTGGCTTGATTTTTTGGACGATTCTCCTGTTTATCTTCATGCTTATTGTTCCCAGTATGGTTGGCATCTTTAGAGTCTTTCAGAAACGGCAGATCCCATGCCTTACCTGGGAGTCCTGGTGGTCCCTGGTCGCCTGCCATAGCTCTTCCTTGACTTCCTTTCTCACCTTTTTCACCTGGATCTCCTGCACGCAAAAAACATACGTGACTCACCAACAGCGATGGAGTTCAGGAGTGCAGTGCAGTTCAGGAAAATAACCCCTAATTCAATGACTACTAGGTCAACAGACCTCCCAAGACCCGAGAGAGGCCACCAGAAATGGAGCTAATCCTACAACTCTATTTCTCCGCATCCGTCGATGACGCTGTGTGGACCTGGTGATACCTTTTAGCCCAGGGACTCCAGAATCCCCTGGCAGGCCGGGATTCCCCTGCATGCCGTTGGAGCCCGGTATCCCAGGAAAGCCCCTGGATCCCGGTGGTCCAGCTGGGCCTGGAGGGCCTGGGCTCCCTGAACGCGTGTGACAGTGGTCACAGCCCCTTGGCTGAGTGTTCTGTATGAGGGCTGGAATCTCAGCTGGATGAGGAAACACAGATAGGGGTGTGGCTTTAAGCGTACTACACGAAGAATTGGTCACCCGTGTGTTTGAAACGAAGCAGTCGGGGTAAGGATGGAGACACTTACACCTGAGAATGTCCCGGCAAATCTGCCGAATGTGTTGCTCAGACATTTCCCTTCCCTGAAAGAACAAAGCATGTGTTGGGGTGATGCTTCTACCATATTATGTTGCTGGCCTGCTAATGTTGTTCATGAATAATGGGAATGTTTCCATTGAATTGGATACACATCACTGCTGTGGTTCAATAACACAACCTGCGTTACAGCAAATCACAACATTGTTAAAATGACTCCATCTATTGTATATAATATTTAATGTGGTTTTTTAAATGGTAGGTCTTTCCTTCCCAGTTGGAATTTTGAGTGATGCTGTTGAGATGTTAAAGAACACAAGTGCGGCCAGCCAAACCGATCACTTGACGCACTGGTCTGCCCTCCGGTCCAGGTGGCCCTGCTGGGCCTGGTAACCCGCTGAGCCCGCGTGGGCCAGAAGGGCCCATCTGCCCTCGCTGGCCCGGCTGTCCTTGATGGCCGTTTTGCCCCCTCATTCCTGGTTCTCCTGGTGACCCTTTCTGGTTTTAGGCAACCACATATAACAAGTTTGTGAAGGTAGCATTAGCACAGCAAAGAACACTAGCGATCATTAAATCCTAAAGGTGTTAACATGCACAACAATATCTATAATTAATACAACCCTGAGGAGCATTGGCACAGTCCCTGGTTAGCATTCACAGAAGTCCAGTTTAGTATTGGCACAGTCTCAGGTTAGCATTCACAGAAG
>JABJVO010000062.1:994176-1005901 GCA_026770805.1 Boulengeromyrus knoepffleri
TGCTGAGCACTCTACTGTACAGCATACTGAGCCCTGCACACTGAGTACTGTGCCGCTTGCTGAGCACTCTACTGTACAGCATACTGAGCCCTGCACACTGAGTACTGTGCCGCTTGCTGAGCAATATACTGTACAGCATTCTAAGCCCTGCACACTGAGTACTGTGCCGATGCTGAGCACTCTACTGTACAGCATACTGAGCCCTGCGCACTGAGTACTGCGCCGCATGCTGAGCACTCTACTGTACATCATACTGAGGCTTGCACACTGAGTACTGTGCCGCTTGCTGAGCACTCTACTGTACAGCATACTGAGCCCTGCACACTGAGTACTGTGCCGCTTGCTGAGCACTCTACTGTACTGCATACAGAGCCCTACACACTGAGTACTGTGCCGCTTGCTGAGCACTCTACTGTACTGCAAACAGAGCCCTGCACACTGAGTACTGTGCCGCTTGCTGAGCACTCTACTGTACTGCATACAGAGCCCTGCACATTGAGTACTGTGCCGATGCTGAGCACTCTACTGTACTGCAAACAGAGCCCTGCACACTGAGTACTGTGCCGCTTGCTGAGCACTATACTGTACTGCAAACTGAGCCCTGCACATTGAGTACTGTGCCGCTTGCTGAGCACTCTACTGTACTGCAAACTGAGCCCTGCACATTGAGTACTGTGCCGATGCTGAGCACTCTACTGTACTGCATACAGAGCCCTACACACTGAGTACTGTGCGACTTGCTGAGCATTCTACTGTACTGCAAACAGAGCCCTGCACACTGAGTACTGTGCCGCTTGCTGAGCACTCTACTGTACTGCAAACTGAGCCCTGCACATTGAGTACTGTGCCGATGGTGAGCACTCTACTGTACTGCAAACAGAGCCCTGCACACTCAGTACTGTGCCACTTGCTGAGCACTCTACTGTACTGTATATAGAGCCCTGCACACTGAGTACTGTGCCGCTTGCTGAGCACTCTGCTGTACTACATACAGAGCCCTGCACACTGAGTACTGTGCCGATGCTGAGCACTCTACTGTACTGCAAACAGAGCCCTGCACACTGAGTACTGTGCCACTTGCTGAGCACTATACTGTACTGCAAACTGAGCCCTGCACACTCAGTACTGTGCCACTTGCTGAGCACTCTACTGTACTGTATACAGAGCCCTGCACACTGAGTACTGTGCCGCTTGCTGAGCACTCTGCTGTACTACATACAGAGCCCTGCACACTGAGTACTGAACCGCAAGCTGAGCACCGTAACTGAGCCGCAAGCTGAGCAAAGTAGTTGTGACACATGCTGAGCACTGCACTGCCAGCTGAGTACTGTGCTGTACCAGTTCTATAGGCAGAGCATCCCCATGCTTGAACTATTACACATATAAAACGGGGATCATACCACATACAAGAGCATCGTAAAAGCGCATTGACCATTTTTCTGGAATATTCCCTGCAAATGATGGCCTAACACAGCAGTGATCTTCCTTTAGAAGCCCAGAGCCCCGTCACACTTCAGGACATCTGCCAGTTTCCACCAATTGGAAACGTCAAGTATGATGCAGGGGAACGGTTCACGGTCAACTGGCTTTATATAGTGATGTGATTTATGAGCTAGCCATCGCTAATGGCTAATGCTTCTTAAGAGTTACTCAGCTGGAAAGTGCGCATAAGAAAATGACATTCCATAATACACTGGCAGCACTTTAGATGATGATATGTTGTTTTTTGAGTTTTTTGAAATTTATACGCTGGGGTATAAAAGACATGCTGACTATCATGCATAAACAGGTCATGATTGACGGCGACTTGCATGGAGTATGTCAACATTGTACAATATTCTGGGTGACTCAGATCCCTGGGAAGCTCCTGAATAAACTGCACAAACAAGCATTGTTTATGTGAAACGCTGCTGGAAGCTGAATTGAATTAGTCAATTTGCATAAAAATTTACACACATTGACTTAGTTATTATGGTTCTGTGCTGGGGTGTGCAGTATGCACACAGTAACTGCAACAGTGTTTCCATATACGTGACATTATTAAAAGAATATGTAGATGTGAGATCAGACTTAGTCCTTTTGAAGATAACTTTTAAGAGACAGACTTCCATGTCCAGACCACCACTACCAGGTGCTTTATGAATGACTAGACAAAAAGTGAACTAGTCACACCTATTAGAACTATCTTTGGTCATTTATGATGGCACATCATCTGTTTTCCTGTGAACATTACGGTTAGTTATAAATTAAAGTAGGATCAGCCGTAATTTGCCAAATGTGTCATTTTTAAATCTTTATAGGTACTCCCAACGTTCTGTGCTTCCTCTTTGAAATGTAGTACGTATTTTACCTAAAACATTCCCGTCTAAAAGGATTTACTTACGTATGTTCTCCCTTCTTGGATGATGAGTTCCCTGTCCGAATTGGATACTTCTGTTTACTTTCCCTCCTTCAGTCCAATCAAATCTCAAACGGTTAACTGCTACAGTGCGAATACCATATTTTTTTTATCCACAGTGAGAACAGAATGAGTCTGTGAGTCCAGCCCAGAAGCGCCTGTCCGACGACATAATAGCCACATCCTCCCAAGGCTATAAAACCCACAAGGTTTCAAAAATGAAACCTACAGTACATGTACGTTACTATGGTAACCGCTTGCTGTTAGATTTGCTTCACAGCACATTTGCTCAACTTGTTTTGTGTTTCATCAGTGCAAGGAAACCTTACAGCACCATAGGGGCCGGTTTGTTGTTTCTGCGGCCCCCCTAAATTAAAACAAAATACATAAATAGCTAGCCAGTAGTCAGAAGATGGTAGCTAGTTAGCTGGTTAGCAAAACACGCTGCTTCAGCATCTCTTTAACAAGGAGCGTGATTATCTAATATTCAGTGCAGTGACCATTCGTGGCTTGAATGGGGGTGAAGACTGAGCTAATTCGGGTGCCTGCATGCATCCCCAACAGCAGCACTGGAAGGCGGCAGGAGCCTTCAGATGCAGTAAAGCAGTGTGAGGCAGACCGCTTTCTTGGAGGTGGTACAGAGGATCAGCCTGAACCACCTGCAGCCGGACAAGCAGCACATCTCCGAGGAGTGACGCCTCCCAGATTCTGGGAGCTTCTCCATTTTACAGCATTGTTATCAGGATGATCATCAAGGTTTGGCCATTTTCCAAACGGAAACCTCACATTTGGTCGGCTTTCTCATCTCATTCTGTCACTCTGCAGACAATGTCTTAGGTTTGGGTGGGCCTTGGCAGGCCTTCGTAAAGTGCTCAGTTTGTTGGCAGGCCTTCGTAAAGTGTTCAGTTTGTTGGTCATCTGTTTGCTGCACTGTAGCTGTCAGGATGTATTTCACATTTAGCTAGGTGCTAGTAGCTAGTTATTCTAAATCCTCTTTGGTGCTGGGAGGGAATGCTTATGTGTGCTTAAAGTTAGGCCGCCATTCAAGTAAATCATCGCCTGCTGTGTGCTAATCCAACTACATTATAAAATGGAGGGTGCAAAGCAGGGGGCTCATAGTCCAGGATGTCAAGCGCCAGCTGCCAGCTCACAGCCCAGCAAGGGTCCGGTTCTCGTGGCACTGAGAGCGATGCCCCCCGTTGATTCATTGCTCCAGTAAAAGAGGCAGCTGTAAAATTGGGCAAAATGTGAAATCCCCTTGGACAAACTTAAGTTAGGCAACACAATAATAGTAATTAAAATCCCATCTAAATGTACCAAAAACAGGATATGGTGGAAACAAAGTTTGTCCATTGGCGAGTTTGAGTTCGACAAAAGACGCACATAGCACAGGAAAAAGGACGTCCTGGGACAATGCCAAAGGGGACTCTGCCTTCCTCCCTCTCACACGCAGGATGTCCGGCGTCCCCTATACTGAACAGGGAATGACTGTATATTACATTAAGCACCATGCTGTCCTAAAAGCCCACAGTCATCTTTTAAAAGGACAGTAGAAACAGTATGTTAATCGGCGTATCCTGGCCCGAGCACGCTGCACGCTGCACACCAGATCGGCAGGCTGTGATCACGCTCATCTACACATGTGGAGCTCATTGTGTTTTTATGAAGCAATAATTCAGAGTGCAGGACATATTAACATTAGTATGGTGGCGTGAAGGTCTGCTGACATATTACCACCCCCCAGGCCTCGAAGTGCAGCTACTGCCGACTTTAACCTCCCACTAGCTATTCTGACAACTTGTCCTCCTTCAGACACCCACTGCTGGATAGTCTGCTTGGTTTCTATTCCGATCAAACGGCACAAGCATGTCCAGATATCTCAGGCCCCATTTTTGTTTCTACACTGTTATAACTGGATATTATGTTGTTACTATTATGTTAGAAGAATCAGGTAATGATCTGAATAGATCTGAAGGATGAAGGGGCTACTTATAAATAATGAGGTCAATGAGGTGAAGCCCCCTTTTAATAACATCTGACCACAAACGCTGATCTCTGATCACTCAGCAATGGTGGACGATGAGATGTTATTTTAGATGTCTTTTATGGATAATAGGAAAATATGGATCTGGCATGAAGCTCTCATGAGTAAACAAATGGAAGCATCACGGTAACGCCATTGTGTGTTTGCTAAAATACACCTGCATAAACAAAGACTGTTAGTGTCTGTAGAGCACATTCAGTGAAATTACCTTGAAAGCAGAGCTCATCATTTTCTCACAATAAACTGGTGCAGATGTTTGGCACATCTGTGAGCTTTTGGTCTTAAGGGAATTATAGAGGAACATGGAAACATGGTGCAAAGACTAAATGTTAATATCCTTGGAAGGAATTAAAAGCTCAATCTCTAATAATGAGCATGTTCAGTCCGAACTGCCTTGCCGATGCAGTATTCAACTGACAATATAGCGTCTTCTCATCCCATAAGCAGAAGCTATGAGATGAAGCCTTCAAGACTCTGAAGTTACACCCACTGCTTGGCAGAAGACTCATCTAAGTGACTCCCACCTCCTCATGCAAAGCTCTGGGACCACGAAAACAAACAAAAATCAGACTTACTGGGTGTCCCTCTTGTCCGTCAGTGCCAGGGAGGCCAGGCTTTCCAGCTCCTCCCTAAGGAGATGTGTCAAAGAAGATCATCAGAACAACAACATTATCTGCAGGCTTTTCAAATTCCTACCAGCTGTCAGTACTGTTAGTATCTCTAGTGCAGATTTAGAACTTCAAAATCAGGAGATGCTATTGCATCTCATTAGAGCTTTACAGATACTACATCAGGGATTTAAAGCATGTTCTGGAAATTCATGTTGGTAGGCTTCTAGGTCTATGGTAGATATCCTCGTCAGGAACTATATTATACCTCTGAAGTCTCTGGATGGTGTCGCACATGGTTTAGCTTGAAGTTACATCCACAATGCTATGTTTTCATTTAAAAAGGAAGACATTAGTCCCCATCTTTCATCCACATTACCCCAAACTTTTCAAAACCCAAAAACTGATACTTTTGAAAACAGTCTTCAGAGCCATATTCTTCTGAAAACTCAGTTTTAGAGTTTCAGTGTGTATGAGTGAAAATGGAGACTATTGAAAATGAAAACCCTAAAAGAGCCACTCATTATGTGGACCTTCGCAGATGCCACCAGTTATACCCTCTGATTGTCTGATTGGTAACCTGGTCATGCTTTGCAGAAGTAGGGCTGGGCATGAAACGATAACGATAATTATTGTAATATAATTTCCCCTCGATATCGATGCGCCAAATACTCGATAAACTTCAATATAACTTGAGATGAAACATGTCACTGGCCACAGGCTTTGCATCCCAAAATGAGGTCGCTTTCTCTTGTGCCCACAAGATAAAAAATTCACCTTATGGGACTCCGTACAGCTGCGTTTTTTAGATCTTCTATCTCTGACTTGTGAAATGCGAAATGCTGTTTAGTACATGTAGCGCTTTTGGTTTCCTTTTGGGCTTTGAGCCCTTTTTTGAACAGAGAGCTTGATCTAGTAGCGTCAGAAAATATAGCAAATTCTTTTGGAAGCGTCATTTTGGCCATCATTACGGTTTGGCAAGTGTTTGTTACACTCTGATGATAAAGAGTACGATTAGCCAACAGGCTTGTTAATTTTAACACAGCAGTAAAAATTGTCACGCCCATAGGGGCGGGGCAGTACCGCGGCTAGCAATCACCTCGTTCTCTACCACAATACTTAAAGCAAGAACAGCCAACCAGCAATTGCGAAGTATTGTTGCCATATTATGACCATTACTGAGCATTTATTTGTTTTGTGTCTTCCCTGCCAGTCCCTTCGTGCCCTTCCGTCTCGCCTGCCCCGCTTCCCCGGTCGTCTCTGCCTTCCTGCCCGGTCCTGCCTGTCTTACCTGCCCTGCCTTCTCATCCTGCCTGCCTCATCCGTTCCATCCCTTCGTCTCATCGTCCCGTCTCTCTCTGTAGGACTGATCACGCTGGCTTTGAACCTCTTGCGAACAACCCAACTACCCTTTTGGATTTCCCCTTCGGATTTGGTTGCTTTTGGCTGTGTACAATTTAGTAAACCTTTCTCCTGCATTTCGGGGTCTGTCTCTTCCCTAGATCGAAGTCATCACAAAAATCAGCCTTTAAACTGGAGAGAAATAATGACCTGACATTTATCGATAACCATCGATATTGACCAATATGAACATTTTTTTTATCACGATAACATTTTTGGCCATATGCAGAAGTAAATAGAAGTAAACAGTATTCCCTGTTGCTGACCTGTATGCAGTTAATTTGCATGTTACACAGTGACTCCTGCATATTAGTGTAAAAAACAAATTACCTGTCATAATTATACTGCAATGGAACTCATTATCACTAGTGAACGAATGATGCCGTGCAGGCAACACTTTCCTTTCCTGTTTTTGTTGATGCTCGCATGCGCAGTGTAGGCTAATAGCTACGTCATTTATGTTTTGACTCATTTCAGTGTTGCTGGAAATACTTTGGTAAACGATGTGAAAATGCCTTTGTAGATGCGTGTGTAGAATGGAGTTTTCAAATGAAAATATAGCAGTGGGGGTGTAGCCTGAGAGCATCCTGTAAGATAAACCTGCCTCAGGAGGAGAACGAGGGATTTGCAGAGTCAACTGCGCTACTTGCTGAATCATAGACAAGTGTGCTGTGGAGATGGAGGCTTGTTCCCTGCAGAGCAAAGCTGCAGAGCCATTTAGCGTAGGCTCAGCATTCAGAAGGTGCTGCCAGAAGAGATGATTAAGAACAACTGGCTGGACCCACAAGTTGGAACCAGGAACCTTAGATGCCCCCCCCCCCCCACCCCCTAGTTTTCCCTGCTCCAGATTCTCTCAGCTCAGAGGAAGAGGAACAAATGTGGACATTAAAGGGGTAATATATGTTTCAGAGATACAACATCAGGCGTATAACGTAGGATTTACAATGCAGGGAATCACCATGGCGATGATGAACGGCCTTGTGGGTAATAAGAAACGGCTGTTGGGGAAGCACTTGAAACAGTCATCGTAGCCTGCAGTGCATGAGGAAACACTAACGTGCGCATGGATCTGCACGTGACCCAGTTTCAGGAATACACTTCTATAGCTTGGATGCTGCCTGGTAAGGAGAAACTCGACAGATGTGCGCCTCTGGTCCTACGGCCTTCGCTGCCTCGCCTCATTTTCATCACCGGGCCCATGGCCTCTTCATCTGCCTGCTCTGCATCTGCTCTAATTCCCGAGTTGGACGGACCGATCGGGCTTCATACGAACCTTCTGGCCGTCACTGCCTGGCTCCCCATCTTTCCCATCAAGGCCAGGACGTCCCTGAATGGAAAAACAATGGAGGCGTGAGTGCCGACCAGTCCTCATTACCGACAAGCCCCCAGAAGGTTCTGCAAATCCATACGCACAGGAGCCCCTGGAAGTCCAAGCAGTCCCGCAGGTCCTATGCTCCCCTTCTCTCCCTGAAACCGGCACAACAGAATCAGGACCATTTCAGAGCTTGTTTCTCATTCATCACACATAGTATAGTGTCCATTATGCTACTGAAAATCAAGCTATGTTTTTAAGGCATCCATGATAAATATAATATGCAGGTCATCGTTTTAATATATGAAAAGCGTACTTACCACTTTGCCATCCCGGCCAGGTAACCCCAGTAATCCTGGTGACCCACTTGAACCCTGAAATGTCGAAGAAAATAAGAATTAAACACCGTTGCCAAGGTATCAATTTAACAGAACAATTTAACAAAATTTCACAGAAGGCAAACATGATAATGAGCATAGTCAGCTTCTCTTAAAACTCTACTTCAGATCAATTTCACCCTGTAATTAATACTGTGTCCATATTTGTCCTTGTCGTCAGATAAGGGCTAATACAGAAATGGGCCACATGACAGATTCTCAAAGACCAATTCCTTTATACGGTGAGAGATGAGGTGTACAAGGAAGCTGAAATGGTTGCCATTGGTATGATCTCAAACATCTCTCAGGAAATTCACATAAATTGCACCACAGTTCTAAACAGTGAATTTCTGATAAATCCAGCTGAGTGTTGGGTTACCTCTAAAGACACAGAAAAGCATTTAAATATCTATTTGCAACGGCAACGTGTAATTCCTAGTAATTTACTGCTGACAGGAGCCTCATGTTTGGGATTTATGCTTGCTGAGGCATCGGCCTCTAGCTACCTGTTAAAAAGTAGAAGGTGCCAACATCACAGCTTAAGCAGCCTGGGATTTTCACACCCACGATCTGAAAAGCTTTTAAAACTCAAAAACACCCTGGACTATAACTTATCATTAGGAGGAAATAATTACTTTGGTTAAACGTTTCTCACTTGTAATGTAAGCCAATATTTACCCTTGGAGGTCATCACAGATGATCTGATGCACATTACCATAAAAGGTCAAACATTTCCTGCTTAACTGAGTGACAGACACTCCTATAGATATTCCACATTTTTTAACTCTCTAGGGTTCCTCTTGACAAGACATGGCGGTATGGCTCTTGTGTTTAGTTACCTTTTCACCTCGTAGTCCCGGTAACCCCGGAAAACCCGAAGAACCTCGCTCACCCTGAACAGAAAGATAAATGTTACACCATCTCCACTCCACAGCCATTGTGTCATTAGACAGTTAATGAACTTCATATAAACACAATAACCAGCAGGATTAACAGGAAGAAAACATGTATGTGCACAGCTATTTGTGAACGCAATAATTGGCGAGCACATTCAGTACGATCCAGACGAAGGTACTGCCATCCTACCCGATCGCCAGGCTCTCCCTTTTCACCCTTGTATCCATCGGTACCACGCAGACCCTACCAGGGCCAGAAAGGTTCTGTAAGTCTCTCCAAGTCAGAGAGGCGGAGCTCGATCTGCTCAACAACCAATCAGCAGAAGTATATCTGTACCTGCATGCCAGGTGAGCCCGGAAGGCCTGGATTTCCTCTCACACCAGGAACACCCTGTGGAGGAGAGATTCAAATATTTGTAAATGAATTGCTGGTGAGAACATTTGCCAGAGCACCTGTGCTGGGGATCTGCCTTTTTAAGCTTATAGGCTTAACGGGGAATGTAGTCGTCACACTGATTTAGCTGGAAATGTTAACAGCTTGGGATCAGCCATTGTACAGTGTCCATCTTTGCCTGCACATAGCGTGTAACTAAACAGCAAACTGTTTGAGTTACAGTTGTTAGCAATTACTTAGCTGCGCAGTAACTGCAGTGTCTGACACTTGGATTGTCCTTTGCTAACAAATGAGTCTGAGAAAATCCAGCATTAAACAGCCACTGAGTCCTGCACACAGACTCCACAGTGGCTTTTTCTTATGAAAGATGATGTTCTGATTTAGCTTTCGTTTAATCTGGCTTAAGGCTCTGAAAAATCCCTCAATCCACCACATGATTCGAAACAGCGGCGTCCCTCAAATCGCTGCTTCCAGGTGGTGCTACAGTAAAGTATTTGTCCAAAGTTTTCAGTGTAGATTTATTTAAGCATAATTTGAAATACTCCAAGATAAACTGAAGCCTGTCATCTTTTCCACTGTTTAATTGTGGCCTGTTATCATCATGGGCTGATCAAAGAAGCAAATTACTGTGCCTGCAGATGTCGCTAATGGGTTGGACTGTGACTATCTGTATAGATCAAAGACCCAGATTCTCTGTGATAAATGTTATTCTTGTAGCTAATCGAGCTTCCAGATACATTTTGAAAACATGCATGTTTATCAATGGCCAGAACATCATGTGGCCTGTACTAGAATGTTTTTGTGAAATGGCTGTAAGTTACCATGGCTAATAGTTAAATTATATGTGTCATGATCACTGCCGCCAAACATTGTTGGAACTCAGTGCTTATCGCACAAATTTGGCCATTATTTGGAGAAGAAATTAGCGCCACCAAATATAAAGATTGATTAAATTGTATAGTTGTTAACCGTTCTAGAAAGATGGCAAAATCGGGCACAGGGTCCGGAATAGATGGAAGCTGCAGCGTTTTTGAATTACGATGTTTGCCATGTAGGGGAGTTTGGCTGGCAGAGCGTAAGCCCTCGTGCGGGGGCAACCCACAAGCCAAACAGCAAAAGCAGACTAAGCAAAAGAGGGGCTAAACTTCATTGTATAAATGCCAGCACTGATTTTCATGCACATGTTGAAGCTCAAATGATACTTCTGCTTCTGTACATTGTTTGTGTGTCTTGTTTTTGTTTGTATTTATGTAAAGACATATGTAAAGGTCTTAAGCGAAATCATAATATGGTAAGACAACAAATGAAGATATTCAGTCATATTTTGTCATTAAACACCCATGGTACCAGCCCAGCCCGACTACAGGGAGCCAGAGACCAAGGCGAGCCGTAGTCGATGCCCAGAATGGCGTCAGTGCCAGCTGAGCAAGCCCATAAAATATGGGAAACTTCCATGTTACATGGAAAGTAGAGTAATATTCGACTCTTTTGGAAATGGCCCACTATTTCACCGAATGGTGTTAAAAGAGGAATTTTGTTTTCCTGTTAATGCTATCTGGGAGGCCATTCTAATGACATCACTTTCCAAGTAAGCTGGGATATTGGCGTCTACCCCACCAGCAGACCATCTTGGCAGGGAATGTCACGCACTTCCTGCAAAAAGGTGCAGGGTTGTTCTGAGTTCATGCTACTGGTGGGAAGCATGTTTATATTAATCTCAGACTGTGTGTGTGTGCATACTGTGTATCAGGGTTGGGATATTAAACTATGTAGTACTCACAGGCTTACCCTCAGCACCAGCAGGTCCGGGTTGGCCTGGGCCTCCATGTCGTCCCTGTTCACCCTTTTTCAAACACAACAGCAGACGGTCAAAATAAAAATAGAGGCAAAATCCGACACTTTGCAAATGGACCTTTCAAAATCACCAGCTAAAAATGCTGTTGTTCACAATTTCTGTTACATTTGCAGTAAAATTTAGATACTGCAAATATCTGCTCAATGCTGAGCCAGTCACAGGCATTTTTTGCTGCGCATTATTATTTATTTCTTGCATTGCGGTGTGTGTGTGTGTGTGTGTGTGTGTGTGTTGTGGGTTTGCATAGATCACATTTGAGGACCAAATTGTCCCCAAAGTGTAGTAAAACCCGAAATTTCTCTACTTTTGGGGTCATCTTTTGAGGTCCCCATTTGGATAACATTAGTTTTATAAAAATATGTGAATGCAATCAAAAAAGTAAAAATGCCAGAAGTCTTGTATTTGGGTTGGTTACTTATGGTTAAGGTTAGGGATGGGTA
>JABJVO010000062.1:1029599-1040228 GCA_026770805.1 Boulengeromyrus knoepffleri
AAACTCTCTGAGGAGGGAAGGCCTCCTGAAGCATTAAAATCTCTGAGGAGGGAAGGCCTCCTGAAGCATTAAACTCTGAGGAAGGCCTCCTGAAGCATTAAAATCTCTGAGGAGGGAAGGCCTCCTGAAGCATTAAAATCTCTGAGGAAGGAAGGCCTCCTGAAGCATTAAACTCTCTGAGGAGGGAAGGCCTCCTGAAGCATTAAAATCTCTGAGGAGGGAAGGCCTCCTGAAGCATTAAACTCTCTGAGGAAGGCCTCCTGAAGCATTAAACTCTCTAAGGAAGGCCTCCTGAAGCATTAAACTCTCTGAGGAAGGCCTCCTGAAGCATTAAACTCTCTGAGGAGGGAAGGCCTCCTGAAGCATTAAACTCTCTGAGGAGGGAAGGCCTCCTGAAGCATTAAACTCTCTAAGGAAGGCCTCCTGAAGCATTAAACTCTCTAAGGAAGGCCTCCTGAAGCATTAAACTCTCTGAGGAGGGAAGGCCTCCTGAAGCATTAAACTCTCTGAGGAAGGCCTCCTGACTGTAGGTGACGTACGGGTTTCCCTTTGAGCCCTGGTGCTCCGCGATCTCCAGGATCTCCAACAACACCCTGGAATGTGGGAAAAACAAAGCCTCTCAACATCATCCAGAGAGACAATTCGAACAGGTTAGTTCATGACCTTACATAACCCCGCTTTCAATGATAACCTTCAACAGGTATGTTAAATTCTACAATACTGCATAAAAAACACACCTTTTTTGCTGAACATAAATCAAGAAATTAAGTCATGTTTCCCCAAATGAGCTACAACGCTTTGACTAATCTCAGCAGAACATGGAAGGTGTGTTTCATCCTGGGACTGAAGGCAGATCTGCCCTGTCTGGTCTTCGTCTGGGTGCAGCTTCACACTTCCAGCAGACATGTGCATGTGAGCACAAGTTGACCTCACAGCAGAGACAAGGTCATGAGCTGGTGCTGACAGAGCATCTGTCACCACGCCTACTGAAAGCACACTCCATAAAAGTGACAGTCACAAAATACCTGTTGTCCCTTGTGCCCCCGGCGGCCCTCTACTCCTAGGTGCCCCTGTTCTCCCTACCGGGACAAAATGGGGTTGGTTAGGCTGGTTTTGGTGGAGATGAACAGATATGTGAATGACCAGAGCTCATCAATGTTACCTTCACTCCTTGATATCCCAGAATCCCCTCATAGCCCACTTCCCCTGAGGCCCCCTTTGGAGATAAAAATGTAGCTAATCAAGCACAGTACTCTCTACTTTATAGGATGACGCCACTCAAACAGGCCGTTTAACTGCAACATACCAGTGGGCCCTGCCGTCCTGTGTCCCCCCTCTCGCCGGGGCTCCCTCGTACACCCTGGGAAGGCCCATGGAGTTTCAGTCAGGCTGACGGCTAATCCAGATCATGGGCAGCTACTTACAGCAGAAGTCTTCCTATATAATTGTGCATCTGTAAGCATGCAGCTTACCTTGAATCCATGAGCTCCCTTCAGTCCTTTGAGACCCTTCATTCCTCTCTCGCCCTACAGAACAGCGGCTCGTCACACCATCGAACAGGATAACGAGGCGACGGTCCTTATAAACAATTTGGTTACCTGAGCCCCTGGGAATCCACTCATTCCTTTCTCCCCTTTAATTCCAGGTGAGCCCTACAAAACACAGCAGTGCTGACATCCTAACGATAAGACATCACTGCCGGGGATTATGGGTAGCTCACAGGAAAGCTCCTACCTTAGAACCCGTCTCCCCAAATGGACCGTAGCCGCCTGTGCTCCCGCGGACTCCCTGGTGGGGAGAGAATGGGACCATTGGGCAGCATCTCAAAATGACTTACATTTACAAACCCCCTTGCAACATCAACATACATTTGCAACAAGAAAACGTAGAAAACTGCACATCTAATGTATTAAAACGATAAATGTTCGATTTTCAGAGACGGCAGTTATCACAATTTGCTTTCCTACCAATGCCATTTCCATTTCCTGTATTGATTTAAAGTTGGTTAATTAATGGGAAGCTTCATCAGAACCAAGTCTGTCTTCTCACTGAGACATTTTAATGCTCGTATGGGACACTAAGGCACTTTTACCTCGCCATCGCTGTCCCATACACCCTGCTCAGCTGCCGACATTTTCTTGGTGACATTTTTCCGCTCCGTGTAGGGACTGCTGCTGGTGCGGCTGACTGATTTGTCCCTGTTTGTCTTCTTTTTGTTGTCTCTGTTTATTTAAGTTCTCTAATTATTGTGTCACAGTTCCCATCACAAAGCCCTGCCCAGGGATTCACATGCTAATTCGGGTGGCTGTTAGGTCAGTTCAATGAGGGCATGGGAGCCACCTGTAAATGCTGATCCATCTGGGCCTCAAACCAACAGCTAAACCGGTTTAAACATACAAATGGAAACAGGTGCTGTGGGAGGCTGTGGCTGTAATATAAAATCTTTGTACAAATTGTATCATCAGCAAAACACAGAATGTGTATATATTGTTTTTTTATTGATACTTGCATCTGTTGTCCAAAACCACTGGCTCCTGCCAATGGACACCCTCTGGAGGAGTCTCACACACACACACACACACACACACACACACACACAGGAACGGAGACCTGTGTTTGTGTGCATGCATTTGCCTGCATATGTGTGTGTGTGTGCATGAATTTGACAGGTCTCTGTTCCTGTGTGTGTGTGTGTGTGTGTGTGTGTGTGTGTGTGTGTGTGCGCTCATACGACCCATAAGCCCCTTCCACCCCAGCTCATTGCGGACTGCCATCAGCTGACTGGCTATGGTACGGCGAAGCCCTCAGTGTGGCCGTAACACAGCCACGAGCTTCCTGATGCCCCTGAAGCCTGGAGCTCAGAGCAAGAGACGCTAGTCACTCTCAGCCCAGGGGCAGGAATATCTGCCTGTCTCCCAGGGGAGAGCAAAAAAAATCAACCATTTCCACTCTGCAGAACCTTCTGCATCCTGACTCAGGAAGCAAATTCCCACAAGCTCTGGAAATCCCACTTTCTGCTTGGGTCTGCATGAAGATCGTCTCCGTGGTGAAGATCAGAATGTCCCACCAGAGTGCAGGGAGCACCTGGATCCTCAGCACTAATCTGTACAGACCCCGAGAATCATGGAGTCTGATAGTAATGGTGCAACAAAGGCTCCGGATCCATGTTGACAGTCTATTTTGTGTCTAAGCAACCGGCTGCAGATTTTCCAGCATCCCAGCGTGAGCTCCTCATTAAAATGCCAAATTTCCAAAAAAAAAAAGATTTGCTTTAATAAATTAAGGTCAAGTAGTGGAAAGAGTCAGTCAGGGAATATCAGAAATGGGAATGAATCGTTTATCCCGTTTCTGAGTGCGTTTGTAAATCCCGTCTCCCTGCCGTCCGCTCAGATCGCCGTCTCTCAGATGAACTTATGCACACATGTACATAACAAAGCCACTTCCCTATTTGTATAAACTGTCAAGTTCACATTCATCTATATTTATCGTAGTCATGGGGGCACAGTGGCTGTTCAGCTTCGTCGTGTCCCATGTCTTTGTCTGGTAGTGGAGGAGTTCACCGAAATCCCACTAAAGCAGGAAACGACCGACTCCAAAGTCAGTGCTGTTCTGGCAGCCTATTGCCGCTCCAAAAATAAACTTTTTAACCCCCCCTTCTCACGGCGTCCCCTCCCCAGCATGACACATTCGACTCTCTTTGCCCTGCTGCCAGTGTTCAGGGTTGAGTAAGACCACGCCCGTAATACACAGACACACCACAGGGGGCACCCTAATGAGGCATGACTTCCTGCGTTCTGCTTGATGTTCGTGTGGGGTTCGATGGCCGCTGGCTGAGCTTGAGTGTGCCATGTTTACTGCCGCTGGGAAGCCCATTTCTAGCCTGCTTTCCATCCTACCATCGCCGGGCTCTGAATCTGTTACCATTTTCCACAACTTCAGGGCTATCTTACGAGGGGGGCTTTTCCGATTCCATTTGCCTTTAGGTTTAGCTCGTTATACTTGAAATTAACCGTGGCATTTTCCAGTGGCCATTTCCACAGCATCGCTCATGGTAACACTGGAACACCACGGCCGAGGGGGATGAAGCTGTTTATGGCACCAAATACCCAGCACTGATTTGCTTCTACCCAACACAAGTGGCTCTTACCCAGTTTCCCACTCTGCCTGGCTCTCCCTGGTTGCCTAGGAGACCTCTGTGACCCTGAAGATAAATACAAACTGGGTTAATTTGGGAAATCGGTTGGTCCTGCCTTGTGAAAAGTGAATAACGTGGGATTCGCGCTGGGAAATCTGGGGTCGATGTGATTGGCATTTGGTGACTGACCTTCTGTCCTGGGGGCCCTTGCACACCCGGCTGGCCATGAACACACTTGCAGGGGAGACGCCCCCCAGTCAGGCCGATCTCGGCGTGGCCCCCACACTGTAGTCCAGAGAGAGAAAGTATTTAGGGCTGAATTCTAACCTACTGCTGAAAATTCCCTCACCACACATGGCTGGCTACTCACAACGCTAGAGAGCTCACAGCAACCCTCAGCATACGCCTGGTCTGGATCACAGGACAGCGCCATCTGCTGGAGGTCCACCTGCCAGGCACACAGGCCTTAACACGCACTAATCTCTCGCATGCAGTGATGAGAGAGCATACTGGGCAGGATTTACAACGTGCTGTCAATCAAAAGCTGATTTTGCCCAATGAGAACCAATGAATAAAGTGGGATGAACTTGTCATTATATACGAACAAAATGAGATGAAACATTAGACCATTATTATGCTCAAAAGTTACATGCATATCAGCCTTTTGCTAACAATGCTATTAGACTTGTAAATTACAGCTGCCATTAGTAAACCTGTCTGAGCCCATTCATGACAGATGCACCCAGAGACCAGCGGCGGTGGAGGTGAACTCACCGGGCCGGAGTGATCGCCGGCGGCCCGCTTGACAATGGAGGTGAAGCCAGCGCGAATGGTGGCCCGATGCCCGTCAATGGGCACGGTGCTGACCTCGCGGCAGTCAACAAGCAGCCGCACGTGCTCACCCTGCACGCTCAGTGCCAGCTTGTGCCACTGGCCGTCCAGGAGCCCCTCCACATCCCGAAAGGAGCGCAGCGTCCGGGTGCCACCAGGCCCCGTGTAGAAGAAGTCCAGCGAACTACCATCGCCAGGGAAACGGACGCCAACCTGTTCCTGGCCATCGGGGGCGCTGACCTGCCACAGGTCCCAGCTGTTCCTCATGCTCTCATTGGCCACCTTGAAGGTGGCGATGATAGCGTAGTCGGGGGGCAGGCCCTCGGGATAGACCTCACTGCACACAACGGTCCAACCATTGGCAGGCGCGGGGGCACAGGGACACTGTCCCCAGCTGAAAGCTGATTGGCCCCCATAGTGCCCCCACCCCTGTCACTCACCAATTCAAAACAAGGTCAGACCTTTTGTATGAATTATGGCCCCTCTTATGCCCCCTGCCTTATAATCCCAGAATTACCCAGGTCTGATTAATGCCAGGACACTGAACAGAAAGATACAGCAGGAGATCCCCTGACTTTAAAACCGACTTGAACCATGTCTCAGATGATAATCAGATGATTATGATTCCCTAATGTGTAACAAACAAATCCATCCACTTGTTCTGCCTCAGCGGAATGTTTTAATATCTGAATTACATCATATTCAGTGCTGCTATGGGTATCTGAGAATCCATTTAGATGAGAGAAAGCCTGTATTATTTCATAAACAACTTCAATAAAATGACACTAATCTCCATGTGTACATGCTGGGTCACTGCAGGTCTCCTACTGATTTTAATTCAAAATTCAAAAGATTACAGATGTGAGTGTGATGTAGATTGCTTTCATTTTATAATTACTCTCTCTGATGGAAAGTCATTATTTTTACATTTTAATCATTTAATAATGAATTATTACATCGAGCTGAAGCTTCGAAATGGCCTGGTTTTACATTCTTGTGGTTGCCTGCTTTTCGGAAATCACTAACATTGATATTTGTAGGTCTGGCAGGAAGCGCATTTATGCCCAAACGGACAGCAGATGGCGATAAAGAGCCAACAGCTGCTCTTGCCCAGAAGCATCTTCGCCTGTTGCTCATGCAGAAGAGCGCGTACCTCGTCGTCCTCCTTAGCTGAACGGGGGGGTCGATGCGGTAAGCCACAGCCTGGGGATCAGACCCATCCACCGTCCTGACTCCATCGGACTCCGACAAACGAAACCCTTCCAGGAGGTCGAAAGCTCAACACAAACAGAAACATCGGTTGATGTCTGGTTACCAGATGGATACGGTGGGCAGTCGGCACAGTGAGACCTCAGCCGTTGGAAGGTGACGTGGTGATCCAGCCGATGCTTCCGGGGGCCTTGGTGTGGCCCTTCTGAGATTAACAGAAGCTGGATGGCTGGAGTGTAATGTGGCTCCTAAGCCAGTGGCAACAGGTGACGTGTGTGCAGCTTCCCTGCCAAACCACCGCCCATCACCCTCAGCAGCAAAATCACAGGATGGCTCTGCACACTGACTCAACACTGCCACCTAGTGACCAGACAGGGGCTTTTCCAGCTCCATCAGGTCTGTAAGAGGACCACTGAGATGTCTGGGATGACTGGGTTCTTCCAATGACACCGAGAGGGAATGTGTGTCTTTATCTGCAATTGGCTGGTCTCAGAACTCGGTTAGATACCCGTTCAGTGAGGCCCAGTGACACTCCTACGTTTGCGGACATCGTGGTTTCTGACTGGCCCTCTGTTCTAGGGCCTCTGTTAGAGTGGACATAACATCATACGGCATTTATTGTTGCTGTTTACAAATGAACAAAGTGTGTGGTGGAGGCTTACAGGAAGAACAGCAGTCTCCAAAAACATAAGCCTCTGGAAGATTAGCATAATGCTTCACGAGAGAAAACCTTTTAAAAGCCTTTTACCTGTTACCAACACATTTAGGCTCTAAAATGGTACCGTTTATAAATTTGAGGGACATTGGTGTTGCTATGCTGCCACCTGCTGGTCATAGTGAGATTTCACAATCCTAAAGAGACTGGGAAGCATTGTGGATGCATCTACAGAAGTGCACTATTTTATAGACGTTTTATTTTACACTCAGTACTTACTTGGTAGGTCCTGGCATTTGGTGAATCCACAGAAAGCAATGAAAACTAGGCAAATCAGTACCATATTTAAAGCAGGATTTTTGTTTTCGATGATAGTGAAGGATTAAGTTGACCTGTGAAATGATGCATAAATATATTCAGAACTTAAAAGCATCAAACCAAACATGAATGAACAAGATTAATGGAGGAAAAGTAATTTCCTCAATGTTTGGGGAATAGATACATGATAGATAGATAGATAGATAGATAGATAGATAGATAGATAGATAGATAGATAGATAGATAGAATGTCAGTTTACTAATTCCAATAATAATATAATTTCTCCCTATAAAATATTTGTAACTTTGTAAGAATTATTAATGTCATAATAAACAACCTTTTCATTTATTCAAATCAGTTCAAATTAAATCTGTGAATAAATTTTGCTTTATTAGTATCTAGGGTCATGGTGTTAAGAAAAGATGTTTTGGATCCATATCATATTGAAAACATTAGCTTGAATTCACATTTAAATTCGAATTCCTTGGTTGAAAAGACTCTGCCCTAGCTTTTTTGTTAGCAAACGTTACTGTTTTGTAATTACTCCATTGTCATCCCATGTTATCATCCAGCACATTCTCTGAAATCTTGCTTTTTTGATACATTTATTTCAGATGCAGAAAATGTCCCAAGACTTAATTATGATTATCCCTTTCACGCAGATAAAATCGCAAACGTGACATAAATATTTCCATTTGTTGATAGATCATGAAATGTGTAGCATTCATTATGACGCACGGTGCACTTACATGTCCCGGGGGTGGACTGCGGTCCTCTCTTCGGCTGCCTGTGTATGGCCCACTTTAAAGACCCGGACTCTGAGCTGAGGAGCAGCCCCGAAGGCTGCACTGGCCCCTGGCGCACTGCTCCCCCTGCGGTCCAGGCGGGATCCCACTTCTCCTATAGGTCCAGTGTCACCGGCATTAGCTTCTCACTGGACAGTAAGACTCGGGATTCCATAAGGAGGAGGAAAAACGTTTACCTCTCTCTGACACCTACAGTGCCCTTCAGACTATCAACAACTCTCTACATAATAGTCCATACAAACACGCCTACAAGACAAAACCATTTAAACGAACCACATATAAACCATTGCCGTTGCACTCATTTGAAGTATAAATTATTCTACTGCATTTATGTTTAACTGCAGCCCAGATTGAATTCAAAGTTTGCATGCAGGCTCTGATACATAAAGCAAATGAGGCTGCTAACGTGAAATATAATGATTACTTACTGGGTCAATTCTGCAGTTAGAGAGATTAAAATGCATTGCATTCACAGAAAGTGGAATGAAGGCGTTTGGATGGAAGACACATTGAGGACACCGTCCCTTGGCGGAAAGGTGTGGTATGTTACAAGCTGGTCTCACATGCTTCACAAACAAGGACTCATTTGAAGGGGTACATTCATTTTACATGGTAATGAAACCCCAAACCAACATATGAGCCAATGTAGTGGCTTGAGATGTGAAAACAGCAGTGCTGTCTCCTTGCTTATTTCAGGTAAGTATCACTGCAAAATTGTCTTTTAAAATAGTATTTAGAAAATTTTAGGTTTGCCACCTTTATTTTAAAACCCTGCAAAGGGAAAACAGGTTACAATGGCAATGAGATATCAGAAGACAACAGTACCTGGTCAAGTAACAGGAAATTGTTGCTTCGACGATGTAGTATTTATGCTTGTATCAGTAAAAACACACCAGCACAGTATTCAAGCACACAATGTAACCCAGTATCTTATTCTTCGAGCCAATCATGCGTCTTGTGTTGAGGAGCTGTGCATATCACGCTTTTTGGATTTTGCATGTGCAAAGAGAATGGTAGGCCCTTTGCACACATACATATGTCTGTATTTAACTGTATTAGCTAATGTGGGATCCCTTCTATGTTTCTTGTGAAAGATCCCACATGGCTACTGATTCCCAAAGTATAATTATTTTGTAACGTTTTGTTCCATTTTGCAACAGCCATAAACAAAAGCAGGAATAAGGTTGTTTCATACTGTAAGTTACACCAGAACACAAACTCCCAAGCAATCTATGAAAGACAGGTAAAGGTATAACTACAATTTCACATAGCAAATAAATTAATCACTAGAAAGTAGATATATGGTACAAACCGGTGACATTGCAATGCTCACCAACAGGGGCAGACGTTCATACATTACAGTGAGCAGATCTGTGCCAAGTGTACAAATATATTTGAGGAGTTAGCTTTTAATGATCAGTCTGTTATCAATTTAAATGCAGTTTGGTTTGGACAACAATTACCTAGTTATACTGACTGAGAGGACTTAGGGATGTTAGTGTTTATTAACTGTAAACTAGCAAAGGACAGCAAGGATGTCACTGCTATTAATGACTGTTAAAATACTCTGAGCTTCAGGCAACACCAGGTGAAAGAAAAAAACTGTTAAACAAAGGGTCTGGGTCAGGAACAATTATTTAAGCTTGGTGACGTTTTGACTAACACCAGAAAGCTTGTGCGCATTAAATAAAGCAAATGAACATCCTATCTTGAATGTCAAGTTTCACAGTAGGACCCTGCAGAGGGTTCAAGCTCTGTGGAGAATTTCCAGTTCATCATGGTGAAAAGCAAAGCTGCACACCAGCCAGAAACAAAGCCTGTGGCGACCTGCAGGAGGCAACCCATGAGAGAAGGCTGGAGATAACATCTCCACCTAGAGCCAAAGGATTAGGTATCATTAACCCATGGACAGGGAATGGATTCATTTAACTTCCAGCAAAGTCCTCAGGGAGACACTGTACTGTTTTGAGGTCTGAAATAAGTGAGATAAATATAGTTCAATCTATGAAAACACAGACATCTAATAAACCCTGTGGCAGATGGTAGAGGATTTAAGCCTTTGAGAATTATGGCTATTCCCTGAAAAAATGAGCAGTATGATATTTCCTGCCACATAATTACCACCAGGGGGTGTCAGTGGTTCTCTGCTGTGGAACGTTACTCGGGCTGAAACGTGAGCAGGAAGGGCTTGTTCTCCACTCAGCACCATAACAGTGATGGTCACTCACCACCATAACAGTGATGGGGTCACTCACCACTCAGCACCATAACAGTGATGGTCACTCATCACCATAACAGTGATGGGGTCACTCACCACTCAGCACTGTAACAGTGATGGTCACTCACCACCATAACAGTGATGGGGTCACTCACCACTCAGCACTGTAACAGTAATGGTCACTCACCACCATAACAGTGATGTGGTCACTCACCACTCAGCACTGTAACAGTAATGGTCACTCATCACCATAACAGTGATGTGGTCACTCACCACTCAGCACTGTAACAGTGATGGTCACTCACCACTCAGCACTGTAACAGTGATGGTCACTCACCACCATAACAGTGATGGTCACTCACCACCATAACAGTGATGGGGTCACTCACCACTCAGCACTGTAACAGTGATGGTCACTCACCACCATAACAGTGATGTGGTCACTCACCACTCAGC
>JABJVO010000062.1:1040328-1074419 GCA_026770805.1 Boulengeromyrus knoepffleri
ACCACTCAGCACTGTAACAGTGATGGTCACTCACCACCATAACAGTGATGTGGTCACTCACCACTCAGCACTGTAACGGTGATGGTCACTCACCACTCAGCACTGTAACAGTGATGGTCACTCACCACCATAACAGTGATGTGGTCACTCACCACTCAGCACTGTAACGGTGATGGTCACTCACCACTCAGCACTGTAACAGTGATGGTGACTCACCACCATAACAGTGATGTGGTTAGGGTTAGGGGTCATGAAGGTGAACCTCTGAAGTTTTCTTCAACTTTACGCAACTACACAAAGAAAATATGACAGCATCCTTATTCAGTAACACCCAGCTCAATAGCTACCCACATAAATGAGGTTCTATCAAATATTGTGAACATTAAAGGAAGAAATAAGGGTCTGCAGACAATAAGGTTATTGAAATATCTTTAATAACGGCTACATTAACTGACGAAGTCACTGCTAATGGGGAATGTTTAACAACCCAGTTCAGGTAATGTCTCTGCTACATATCGCAAACCACGGCGTCGGTGGGCGTCTGCGCAGTCACATCACCAATGACCAAAAAAAGCTCTGCGTCTCTCATACTAATATGACATATGTATCATGTGCTACTTCTCTGTAGGAGTAATAATCAGTCATTTTATTATGACATTTCATCTTTCTGTCCATTAAAGACTCAATGGTAAACAGTCCAGCACAATTCACATACCAATGCAGTGCCAAACTACCGATGCATGTTCATTATTTTTGTATTTGATGATATTTCAGGTTTTTTGGTTTAGCTGGATGTAGGGCCAAAAGTACAAATGAAATCAAAGAGACCCAATCAAACAAAATGTGAATGCACACAGCAAATGAAAATGATTACTGAACGTTTCTCCACAACTGATGTGTAATTTTTTTGTTTTTGGCCCAGATGATGAGATACGATTAGCTACTGGGGAACAGTCTGAGCATTGGCGGACCCACGCACACCTCACACAGACCTTAAATCCATATACGCTGCAACATTCAGGTCTTTATCATACTATTCATCAGTGTCATTGACCAACATGGTATTATAGAAAATGCAGATCAGTAACCTACTCAATCTTACTCGAAAAACTAAAAAATGAATGCTAGAAAAACATTTCTTGCTTTTTTTTTGGGGGGGGGGGGGTACATTTAGAACACACAGACAAGTGGGACAAAGTGCAATCTGTTATACCGTGGTAGCTTTCTGCAAGCAAATTTATTACAAAAAGGGTTACAGTGTTTATGTCCATCATAGCAAAACGAACGAAACATGGACTTGAGTGCACTTCATTGTCTACGAGCAGGAAGTGGACAGCAGCCGTCCACACAGAAATGGCACGCGTCGCTGTTAGATGACGTCAGACAGCTAAGCGGGAGGAGATGAAGGCTGGCACACGGCGGTGCTGGCCCTTTATCCCACATTAGCGTGAGGCTAAAACGTACACAGTGCCAAGCGATAGCTGTACTGTATTGCCCTGTGATGCGGTTTGGTAGCTCGTTGTTGCATGTTAATTAGATATAAATTAGTCCAGCGCTGAGCCGTACAGCACATGCAGACTAGCGTTCAGGGAGGGGCTGTACATTCAGCGATGCTTCTCAGCAATAAATACATGGTTATCATGATATTAGTGTGGAAAATTGTTACTTTACAACAGTTATCTGGTTGTGTGTGTTTTTTTGTTGCGCTAACCTTTCCAGGTTTGGCATCAATAAAATAAAATATAGTTTGACGTAACATTATTCACATAAAATAAAATACAAGACAAATACACAAGGCCATTAGCGTTCCAATCTCGCTCAATATTAAACACTCTTCATCCTTAACAATATTTTACAACACGTTAAATAATTGGCGCTGTAGCGTAGCGTCGTAGCATTACGTAGCGCCGTGCAGCATGTCTGAACCCGACCCCCGGCAGGGCCCTTCACTCCAGACTATCTCTTGGAGACCTTGGCCAGTTTGCTAATGGCAGGTGACCTCTTCTGGGGTGTGGGGATTTTCGAGGGTTTCCCCGCATGGGGGCGGGCGCCACCCCGGGGGCTTGGCCGGCCAGAGTCGGTCACGGTCTCAGACATGTCGGAGCAGACAGACTGGATATCAGAGATGTCGAAGTCAGATGCGTCGCTGCCCCTGCGGCTGCTTCCTCGGCTGCCAGCTTTGCTTCCGGGCCGACTGGGCGTCCGTCTATAGTCTGGGGGGGGACGGGGGGGTGGGTGATCAGGGTATGTGATACGAAAAGCTGCCAATACACCACCCCCATGCAATCAAATACCCAGTTATAAAAATGGTGAAGTGAATTTAAGCAGCTATAATCTGAAAATATGAAAAGCATGTAGAACTGCATAAGGAATCATGGTAATCATTCAGCACCACAGGTCTAGAAATACTACTGTCAAAGTGGGTTTTCAGAACCACAACACTTGACCAGAAACCAGAGACAAGAGAGACAGCACAGACCTGTGGATCTGACTTTGGTGACTGCAGCGGATATCAGCGCTCCCTCATCCCCAGACTGGAATCCCTTTCCCGACAGATACCCGGGGAGGCGGAGCTTGCTGCCTTGAATTGGCGTGCTCTGCAAAAACAGGAACAAGGGATTCAAGGTCCGAGTGGTGGAGGGCAGTGGGTCTGAGGTTGCCATACTGGCTGCTACTAGACATGGTGGAGATGTTTTAACTACCCGCTGAGATCACATTCTAACCAGAATCTCAGGAAATGCACATTATCATTCATAAAAAAAGATGAAATGCATTTTGAATGTAGCACGTTTGTTGGAATGGACAACAATAACATTTAAGCCAAACACGTCGCTGGTGTAAAAATAAAATTTGACCGTTAGCAAAATGCCCTTTCACTGTCACGGGTCTTTCAATAATTCTAAGGGTGAAGATGTTAGCGTTGACCAATGCTTTCATGTAATAAAGAAGGGAAGAGACACATGCAATGAGGACAAACACTGCAAATGCTGGATGAACGGAGGAGTACGGAAAGGCAAACACAGACATTGCTGAGCCACTTCTTATCCCAGTCGAGGCAGAGAGATTCACACAGAGCACCTGCTGCTCTAGGGGTTAGTTTTTTGAGGTGCAAAACCCATTATGCAGCTGAAATCCACCAAACAACGGACTGTCCTTCACAGAGATGTCATGGAATGAAGGTGCTACAGCGTGAGTCTGTAGCTGCTCACTGCGGAGGGGAAAACGAGTGGGTGGATGGATGGATGGACATGACAGAAAAAGAGAGCCTGTTTATTTGAACAATGGAGCGGATGAATGTCTCTGGGGCCTTAGGCTCCCTATGTGGGTCCCTAGAACTACTTTTTGGAGCCAAAAGAAAGATAAGGGGGAAAAAAACAATTTGGGGAAAATTTGCTGCTGGGTGTTTGCAACGGCTGATTGGTTGGCCAGATTTCTGCAGATCGGCTGGGCACATGGCAGTGCATCTGTGAACCTTTGGACAGTGTTTGGAGACTTCAGCTGAACAAGGAGGAAGCATCTTAGTGCCTGTTTGGTTAGAAAGGTGGTCTAACGGCGCCCCGCCCAGCGCACATCTTCAATATACCTCTGTAGATGAACCTTGGCTTTCAAAGGAGTCGGAGGATTTAAGGCTGGCTTTGCTGTTTGTCAGCCACGGTTTATCATAATTGCGCGTTAAGTGTTGGGTGGTCTGTGAGGAACAATGGCAAATCAAAACACAAAAGGGCTTTAAGGGAGAGATTCCAAAGGGAGAGAAGACAACTGGCTGAATTAAAGTAAACATGGGAAATGGGGAGAAGCAAAAAAACAAATGGAAGGAGGACAGTTTATAGACAGGACGAATGTGGTGAGGAAAGTGACAGGACACAGAACAGCGGGAGACATTTCAAAATGAATGGATGAACTATTCATGGAAATGATATTATAATGATAATCAAACTTGTTTCTGACTGGCAGTTCAAGAAAAAGAAAGAATGAGAATAACATCAATCCATAACAGGCATCTTTTACATAAGAAATACTAAAGAAATTCAAAATAACAGCCACTTTTAAGTTAAATATAAAAGTAAACGTTCAGATGTGATGTACGAGGGCGCCCTCTAGAGGTGCAAACCTGCTACAATGTCAGACTTATTCCAAAGCCAGCTTTGGACGACAAAAGGTGTAAAAGTGTCCATCTCTATGTAAGTCCTACAACAAAGTGATCATGGGGTATCTAGTGAGGCTGGCTAGTGTCCTTCATCAGAACATTATGGCTCACAGTTTCCTCTCACCTTGGGGGTGCTTGTCATCGCTGGGTTCGGCTGGGTCTGGCAGCTCTGGCTAGAGTTTGACCTAGTGGGGGAAGCTGCTCTGGAAGAGGGTCGTGACCTCCGACCCCTGTACCTGAAGCTAGCCATCACCTGCGTGGTGCCTTCAGGAAGGATAAACTTCTCACGAAGCTCCATGTTGGTTCTCCCTTTGGCTGGTAACAGTAACACACGCAGAGTGTCAGTGTCCCTCTGGGAGCTGCACATCCCACCCAGCTGCAAACATCACTTGTCACATCTGTGACTGCTGCCTGCTTCATAAGAAAGCAGATCTGCTCAAGTGAGCCTCCGATCAGTGGACACAGTCAGAGTTTGGGACAGGAAGCCAACAGCACAATGTGAATGAAAGGCATGCATTTTCACATCACCATGTTGACAGGAAATGGAACCACATCCCCTTCGCCGGGACACTAAAACACACCACGACTGTGAAACGTTCATACAACCACTCTGGCCTAGACCCACACGGAAGAGTGATGAGCCATGTGATGGTCCCACAGAGTTCCCCCAAGTGTCAATATGACCCCAAGCTGACTGCATAACCAAGAAATCCTCTGGGGGGAAACACTTAAGGAATCATTGGTCCTATAGTTGCCCTGTGATGGGCTGGCCCCCCCGTCCTGGGTTGTTCCCCGCCTCGTGCCCAATGCTTCCGGGATAGGCTCCGGACCCCCCGCGACCCAGTAGGATAAGCGGGTTGGACAACGGATGGATGGATGGTCCTATAGTTTCCGACAAAAAATATTTAATTACTAACATTTCAATTTGTCAAACAGGAATTCTCTGGCACCATTTTAGCAAATGTTCCTGCATTCACATTCTAACTTGGGCATCACACCTAATCCAGTGTGGGAAGCCCAGTGTCTGAAGCGATGGGGATGTGTTTTCAGCATTACATTCTGCACTTTAAATTTCCCAGCAACCTTCCCCTGCTATATGATGTCACCTGTGATGTTTTACTGAATTACGCACTCAAATGTACTACAATAAGCCCAGCTACTACAACAGACGGGCTGCCAGGCCCCAGCATCGCAGGATACACTCCTCTGTCCTATGTCAGACTCTAAAATCCTACTCAGGGAAGCAAATTTCCCTGCGTTGGAGGAAAAGGCAGATTCAGAAGCTGCCCTGGGTGGGGCTTACAGCCAGTCTGCATTCTATTGGCTGCTGACGATGGCCCCGAGAGCAAAGCGGGGCCATGAGAGCAGGTGCAAGTCAGCGGCATGCAAACAGCTCATCAAAAGCACTGCAAAAGCCATGAGATAAGTGAGCCAATCAGAGAAGCCTACAAGGCAGTATGCCTACAAGGCAGTATGCCTTTAAGGGAGTATGCCTTTAAGGGAGTATACCTTTAAGGGAGTATACCTTTAAGGTGAACACACACGCGCACACACACAAACTCACAGGCACAAGCAGATGCACACATACCACCAGGATGGAACAAGGAGAGAAAGTGTGAGAGTTGCCAACCTATGGGGCTCTGAGTAATCGAAGAGTTTGACTCCGAGCGTAACATTTTACTCCCGTGGTGATGAACTAGAAGAAATGGTTGCAGGGTTTGTCACGGAGAGAAGCAGTAGAAATGTTTAGCAGGAAAAAAAGGAAAAAACACAAACAGAAAACACAGGAGAGAGATAGAGAAACTTAATAGACACAAGACTGCAAAGCTCACAGATTCAGCCAACTGCAGGGTATGGGAGTCAGCCCAACCCAACACACAAACACCACAGTCACACAGTACGTGCTGTGCTTTAACACGCTATGAGCCTTACGCGCCTGGCAACATGTGAACATGTCAGTGGAAGCTCTGCCCCACACCCACGGCGTATTTTACCTCTGCAAGGATCATTCTTCACAAGAAACTCATCCAGGGCCATCCAGCCACCGCCAACCCGCACCATCACCGTGCTGCGCAGGATCCGCACCAGTCGCAGCTGCTGCGAGTCGCCGAACTGGGGTGGGGGGGGAAGGGGTACAGGTGAGAGCAGATAGGACGAGCCATCTGGCATAATGACTGTGCAAGAGCCAATCGTGCAACTTGAGAAAACTAGATTATTGATGCGATCAGTGACGTGCACAAATTTAAACAAGCACAAAATTCCAATATATTCAAAGAGAATTTTTAATTATGAATAATTTTGAAAAGCACTGTCATCTTGTGTGAAATTTTTCTTGTGGTGATGAGTCAATCAGAATTAAAATGAAAAACAAAAACACAGATTTAATTTCCTAAATTGCTGGGCTGGTTTCTCTCTCTTGTTGCACAGTTCTGACCATTGGCTGGTGACACAGGCAGAGACATAATGTCACATTCCCAGAGACACAAATGGAGGGTCAATCCAACTGGACAGAACTTCTCAGGATGGGCTGATCGCGGCTGTCATTTCACTGTGACCTAAGTGCTGTATGACCAATGCTGTCCGCTGTCTCCTTACTGGCTGGGCCTTAAGCCCCTATCTTAAGCTACCATTGGTAAAACAATGTAGATCTAAGGCATGAAAAGATGCTACTCATATGCTGCATACATCTGTTTCACTAAACTGTTCGTATATCACAGAATTTGCATACAGTCGCCCCTCCAGCCAAAAATGTATAAACTATACCAAAAAATCATATGACCAACCAATCATATAACCAAAAGCTTATTTTTGGGAAAAAAAATGAAAAGAAAGAGATCTGAGGGACCTACACAACTTGGCTGGAGTACGACCGTCTTTGTCTCAACAGCCAGCCTCACTCACGCGTTAGCTGGCCTGTGACTGTGGAATGTCATGTTTCTCACAGCAATGTTTAAACTTTTCAGTGCCATTAATTTTGCATTTTTAATAATGGACCCAAGTATTAATCTCAAATATTTCACATTTGTGGGGGATCATGAATGTGAAGGGGTGACTGTATATATAGAATTCTTTCCTTTGGCCACTAGGGGGTGTAACATCTCCATAGACACGCCAGACTATTTTTCCCAATCTGAATGCTGGGATGTTACTGGTTAAGAGTTTATACAGTACAGGGGGAACATGGCCAAATTGGGCGACACGCTCTGCTGGTAAGTCAGCCAGTTGGATGTGGCCATGGAGAGCAATGTCACACATCACAACAGTTATGGACTCATGCTTTCTCCCTTAAAAAAACAACGAACAAAAGTCTCCTGTAGGTCGACAACAAGAACAAGGCTGCACTCTGTCACTACCAACCACCATATTCAAAACTGATGTGTTGACAACAATGTGGTCCACAGCATCTAAACTCCAATGGGAAATGAGGAAACGAAATGGGGGATGGCTCCTATGGTCTTATTAACCAATCACAGTGTCACACTCAACACCACCACATCTCAATGACCTTCTAGTGGACATCTGTCATTAAAACAGCCTCTTTCTGGGTTTTCCCCACATTTGTCTCACATACGAGTCAAGTAATGATTTAATGTCATGAATCTGGTGAATCAGATAAATTTGGTGATCAGATAAAGGGGGATGTTTTTTGGAGAATGATCTGGAAGGAGAGTCACATCAAATGCTGAAAAATGACCATTTACCAGTATACAGCTTTCCAAAACGGCAACGTGAAGCTGTGGGGATACATTTTGACTGTCCCTGTTTGTTATAGTCTCATCGGCGATTAAGGGGTCATGTAAGCAGTGTACAAGACCAAACTGTTAAAAGAATTGTTTCAGCACTTAACGTCAGAGTGGGTCACATGACACAAATGTAAGGAATTAAAAAAACACAACACAGGTCACAAAATTCAGCATTCATCAAATCCCCATAAACTCCTAAGAGCGTTCAGTAGAGCAGAACTTGGCCCATGAGAGTATGGTTTATGAAGCCTGGATGTCAGCATACACTGGGGTCAATAGCAATTAGTTTAAACAAAAACACGGGAACAGAAGCAAGAGAATAGGAAACAAAAGCAGACATAAAATCCTCTGTCAAGCTGTGAAAGAAAAAACACAGGCATGCCTGCAGGATGAGGAGACCAGCAGAGTGACTTCAGTGCCAAATCAGGGCAGATGACCACCACAACCATGGAGGGAGCACACAGTGATGGCCGAAAAAGCCCCAGCCCTAAACCCAGGGGAGGACTAAAGAGTGAAGTGGAAAATGGGAACCCGGAAACATCCATTATTCATCATCGCTGAGCGGGGGGCCATAGGGGACCTTCAGTAAGTCACATACAGAAGCACTGGGATCATTTACCAGTTAACATGATGGCAGTGCTAACGAGAAAATGCTCAATCTTCCCATCCGTTTCCCTTCTTCTATCCCAGATGGTTAGAAGAAGCACCCTCATACGGCACTAAACACCAATGTTGTCATTGTGAGTGACAGCATTCGAAAGCTTATAGGGAAATACTTTGTGCTTTGCTCCCAAGTCCACACCTGACCCTGCCCTTCTCTTCTCCACTGACGCCACCCCATTGTGGGTGCCAACTGCCTATTGTGCAGATAGGACAAATGGCACATAACACACCCCTGCCCCTCCCATTCCAGCACCTGCATTTGGCTTTTCCCACGCTCAGGCTGGCCAGACAGGACCAACAGGCACTATGTCTGAAAAAATGGACTGGGAGCCTATCGGCCCGGGATCAAGGACCATATTGGGCCGGGATCAAGGAGCATATCGGGCCAGGAGCAGGGAGCCAATCAGGCAGAAAGTAGAGCACCTATGGGGCAGGGAGCCTATCGGGCCGGGAGCGGGGAGCATATCGGGCCAGGAGAGGGGTGTCTATCAGGCCGGGAACGGGGTGCCTATCGAGCCAAGAACAGAGAACCTATTGTGCAGGGAACAGGGAGCATATAGGGCCAGAAGCAGGGTGCCTAGTGAGCCTATCCACAATAAGTCTATCAACTAATCAATTCAGAATGGCTCACTGACAAGTATGACAAGCTTCAGATGATAACAGAGCAGAAAAGTAAATAAAACATATCGGGCCAGGATCAAGGAACATATCAAGCCAGGAGCAGCCAACCGGACAGAGAGCAGAGCAGATATGGGGCAGGGAGCCTATCGGGCCTAGTGAGCCTATCCACTATAAGTCTATCGACTTATCAATTCAGAATGGCTCACTGACAAGTATGACAAGCTTCAGATGTTAATAGAACAGAAAAGTAAATAAAACAGAAAATGTGATAAAATTAAGCCCAGTACTGCATCACAGATAAAAAGAAGGGGCTATACCTGATTTCCGAGGTAGAACTGCAGATGACAGGGACAATAAAAAAGAAAGAACCCATTAGTTTTCCGCACAGCACACTTAGGAACACTTGTACTTGCAGTACCAGGTCTTGTCTTAGTGAGATTAAAACATGTACCGAGGTGAGAGAGACTCCGCTCACTATGAATGTGATCTGCAAGATTCATACGAGCTGCAACAGTGTTGTCAGCATGCTAACATGCTATGCTAAGTGAACTTAGCTCTAACACTGTCCAAGGGACCATGTGTCCTTACAGCACATAGATGATGTATGAGGTCATACTGCTTGGCAGAGAGGGAGGAGCGCCACAGAGGTCCGTCTCGGGATACATTTCACAGAGGGGGATGCAGGGAAAGTGGCCAAGTTTCCACTGCTCGAGTTGCCGTCCCGTTTCCTCCCTAGACCCCTCTCTTCATCATCGGGCTCAAAATGAGTGAACCCCCCTACATTTCTGCAAGCTGCATTCTTTAGATGTTGAGTCAGTGAGCTTGCGAATCACCCGGCACAGAGACGCCAGGGGCACCTTGGAGAAATGGGCCCCCAGTGGACTCATCTTCCGGAAATCATTACACAAAGAAGGTGCCTCTGACACACAATCAACTGAGACAAGCCAACTGAACGCCTTTGTGACGGACAAGGCCGTCGGACCCACGCCGGTATCTTACCCGATACTTGTTTGCACCGATTTGTTCCACTTGGAATCGTTTAGGACATTTACATTTTGCGACTTGCCGTGTCACCTGTGGGGAGGAGGGGGACAAAATATATAAATGAAGTAGGAAATCTTTTTCATGTCAAGAATTTCTTTCTCAGGCAAGCTAAGCTAAACACCTCATCTTCGATTTTGTCAGCATCAGTGAGCGGTTTGTACGCGTCCTTGTTGGGGTGCAGGGCAGCCACGAACTCATAGTAGTCGATGTAGCCATCGCCGTCGCGGTCAAAAATGTCCGCTACTGCGCTCATTTCAAGTCGACTGGTGGGGAACTCTGGAGGTGTGAATGGCAGAAACACTGTGGTCAGCCTTGGGTTTCTCAGAACTGCTAGTACTTCTGGTTTCTGACCGGCTCTGGAAAACTTACTAGAGGAGAGGATGCCTTCGATGAATTCCTGCCTGGTGACCTTGCCGTCCTGGTCCTTGTCAATGCGACGGAAGAAGTCCATGACCCGTGACTTCTTGTGGTTCATCCACCTCATGTAGCGTTTCCGCCATACATCAAAGTCGAAGTTGGCAAACTCCTTCAGCTAGAAAAACATCCAGGAATTGTGTTTATATTTCAGCAACTCCCATGAAAAAGAGTGTCACCAACATGTTACTTTTTATTCCCTGCAAACCATTCCTCCTCAATCCAACTCTCCTTTTGGTCAGTGAACACTGCATTTCATTTCCTTGTCTATTGTGTGTCTGCGTGCTGGCGGCAGGTCACATGATGCTGTGCAGAAGTGGAGGTTAGTGTCCATTCAGCTACTGGATCATCAGCTAATAAACACTGGCTTGTCCATGTGTTTGACTGCAAATTGCGATCTACCACTGCAGTGATGGCAACATGATAACATAACCCAGACTGAAAAAGTGCTTTAGATCTGAGAATCTCTCAGACCTACAAAGACGAGCTCAAAACAAGCACTTACACATAGGAAAGAATAAATCTCGATCAGTATTATGCCGATATCACTCTACACAACCCCCTAATGGAAGCTCCATGAAGGGCTCTAAGGAGACCAGCTAACCATGACATCACTTGAGGATGTAACACACACCTCCTCCAGCCTGTCCAAGGCATCATTGAGTTTCCGTCGTCGGTCCAGCGCCAACAGCCACACTTGCTGCCATTTGCTGACCAGGAGATTAACTCTGGGATTCTTGGTCTCGATTTGGGTCTGAGAGGCTGATGGGTACATCCCTTGGGTGGGAGAACGCTTTCCTGAGATAAAAGGGAAAAAAAGCCATTGCGATCAAAAGGTGAAAGTTCCAGTCTCTACACACAGAACTATGGCAAGAATCCTAATGTCGGCTGATTCTGATTCTGCTCAGCATCCTCATCCAGCCCAGCTGCAGACTCACTTCCAGTGCGACCTTTATCCAGGACCGGAATTTGGGACTGGATTGGCGTTTCTGCCTTCCTCTTATGTGTCTTCGTAATCTTGTCCACATCTGGCTGCTTCCGAGTCATTTCCTCCATAAACGTCTAACAGACAGAGAACAGGGACATTTTTAGACAAAACAGACTACGTAAGGTCTCGGTAGTAACATTTCGGAAATTTGATTTAGCTCTAGCTGGATCTATGGTCCAAATAATGAATGTACATGTAAGGAAAATGACTCTGTAATCAGAATAAATGAGAAAATTAGGACAATCTGTACAATGAGCACACAGGTGTCCAAAATGTTCTCATCTGAATCTCTGGTGCAGTAAGCGGATTTCTGGAATGTTCCAGATAAAAAGCAGACTCACTTGATGCTCTGCGATGAGCGCCTTGACCTCCTCAATCTCCTGGGGGAGCAGCTCCTTGTCCTTCTCACTGAGTGTGGTCTCAGCCCACTGCAGCCATCCCAGAAGCTTCTCCAGAAGCTCCTGGGTGGCGAGCAGCTCACTGAGGGCACTTCCTAACCTCTGCTGGTGCTGCCTCGCCCAGGCCTGCACCTGGTGGTCCACAACAAACCAGGAGAGGATGGTAAATTTCATAGGCACTAACTACCAAAGACTCACTCCTTATTCCAATCAGTCTCACAAAAATCATAATTTTTTGAACACTGAGGTGTTCAAAAAACATCTTCATGGTTATAGTGGTCCTCTTGAAATAATTATACCCAGACAAACACACAATAGTGACTCTCATTCAGTGATGGATGAGGGGGCTGTAACTCCCCACACCAAACTCTGCAGTAACACCCCTCGGGGTGATCGCATGCTGTTACCGACCTCCTCGAATCGTGCTTTAATGATGGTGTTCCAGTGTTTGATGGTGGTGATGGAGTCTGGGTGACAGATGGCCAGGATGGCTTCACCCATGCCCGCTGCTTTGGTCAGTGCCACACGCTTCTCCTCCAGCTTTTTCATGAACTCCTGCAGCATAACAAGACGTGTCTCCCATTACCCATTGGCAGTATCTGTGGTCAAGGTCAGTTGGCCAAGGCGCCATTCTTCTAGCTAATCCATGTCAAATTACTCTAAAATGAATAATATATGCAAGTAGAGCAGAAAATTTAGTTTCAAACATGAGATCATTCTCACAGAAGACTTAATATTGTAGGAACAGCCTAAACTTGGTAAAAGAACATTGAGGGAAAAGCCAGTTTGAAAAATCCTTGTATGGCAATATGTATAGCCAACAAAACCGTTTTTTTTTTTTTTTTTTATCTGTTGATCTAAAAATACACATTTTTAAAAACAATACCACAATTCTTTCTTGATCCTAACATATATCTGTTGGTAGAGGTTTGTTCAATGACACAAAGGCTAATGTAAGGCATCCCATTCAGTGCTTGGTGCCTGGTTCTATACTGATAAGTCCGGACGGCTTTTTGGTTTAACACGGTACCTGTAAGCACCCACCTTGGGAGGGTATACGGGTTAAAGATGACCATACCGTGCCACTGTGGCACTATAACGGGCTTCATTAGCCACGGCCTTTTCACGATGGAACTGAAACGTCGGACACTCACCTTGTGCTGCTCGATTAGTGAGAGGAGAGCTTCTTGGTCATCAGGAAGGGTGCCATGGAAACGCAGACTCTGCTCCGCCTCAGCCAGCCACTCCAGGAGGATGTGGACCGTGGAGTGGAACTCCTCTGCCTGAAGGGTGAGGTGAACCCCATGGAACACAAGGGTCACACAGAGGTCACAAACAGGTCACAAAGAGGTCAGCATCATAAATGCGGAGTGGAACACTTCTGCCTAGGGGGATGGGACCATGGAACAAAGAGGTCATACAGGGATTGTACAGGGGTCATACAGAATCTATCAAACATGCATTTGTGTTAGTGCACGCATACCCCATAGTGATGCCTGAAGCATTTACAAATCAGGGCTAAAAAAGGGGGCTGAAACATGATGGGCAGGGGGGGGGGTAGAAGGCCATGGGGGGCACACACCTGGCATAGTGCCTGCTCCAGCCGCGTCTGCTTAGACACAGAGAGCGTGCAGACTGTCTCCCAGCGGGTGCTCAGTTCCTGCATCTGCACTTTGACCCATGAGGAGTCGTCATGGCTGCCCTCGATGAGCTCGCGGGCCGAGCGCTTCAGGGCCTGCACGCTGCCTGTACGCTTGCCCAGCTCCTTCTGGAACACCTGCTCAGGGAGGGGGGACACAGCTCACTTGAAAGGCCAGTGCGACACAAGCAGCAGAATATGACCCCCGTGAGGAATGCAGATGCTGGCAGTCTGATGACAGACATTTATACTACACTTACATACAAAACACAAACAAGAGATGAGGGGACAGCTCATCATCTCAGCTAGTGTGGCTGAGCGGGTCAGAACCCAGTGCTTGCAAGCCAAGCTCAGAGTGGTAATCTATTCCCGGGTAGTTACTCAGAAATTCCATCATCGTGCCATTAGCGTCACGGTTGTTAGCGACCGTAATTCTGACAAACACACTTTGAAGACAAAGAACAATGCACCCTCTGTAACTTCATTAAACCTTCGACGCGGCTTGGAGACGCTAAAAATAACACTGTAAACAGCGAAGCCGTGCTCCAAACATCACTCAGTGAGGAGCATCACGTGGCAGTGCCGGACCACACGCTCGTTATCCTCCCTGGAAAGGCTTAATTACCGACGTGTTGCTGTTAATCCAAGCTGCTGTCGAGACATAAAGCACATGCTTCCAGCGCAAAAAGTGAGGCCAGGCGTCGTGCGCTTCACTTCGAAGTACGAAGAAATATGCCGAACTGTAACAGCAGACTAGCAGTGTGCCCGGTTCGTTAAAGTCAGAAGGGGGTGACGTTGACTGCCAGGTTGACGGTTAGGGGTGACCACGGGTGAGACGCACCTTGTGGCTGTCGATGAGGTTCAGCACGAGGTCGATGTCTCCATGTACAGGCTGATCTTCTGCCAACTGGGGCTCCACTTTATAGAGCCAGTCAATCAGGGCCTGGAGGGCGTCAGTGAACTGGCCAGAGAAGAGCAAGGCCTCCTCCAGTTTGTTCTGTCTGCAAGGAGATACACAAATGAGAAGATTAATGCTGCTCTTCATGGGATCTGACCCCTGCACCATCAGCAGGTCATGTTTACCACCAGACTTCTGATAGAAGCATCACTAATCCAGGTCCTGCAATGTCCCTATGACAGTTGCAGAGTGACATTTGACCCCCCAGGGCATACCTTTCCACAGACTTCCCGCACACTGTGTCCCACTTGTCCCTCAGCTCGCTCAGCATGTCGTCCAGCTTCTGCTTGTCATCTTGCAGGGACGTCTTGTCCTTGAGGGCACGGCCTGTACGCGTCGTGGTGTCATACACGGAGTGCTTGCTTCCCAGAGCTTTCTGGAACTCCTGAGTATACAGCCATCAATCCCCGAAGAAGGAACATAATTAGTGTCCATCCTCAATGTACATCTCCTACCTTCAAGATGCAGAAGGATCGTTTGAAGGAGGACAACACTTTCAAACATCTAGACATTTTGGTCTGTTAGTACACGCATACCCCAATATTTGCAAACATTTTCTCCATCTGACATGGGATCATACGCTTACAGACATTTCATTAAAACCACTGTGAATAACTATCTCTCAGCTCATGACATCTGCCCTTTTCATAACCTTGTGAACCTAAAACAAAAGCCATCATTTCAACTATGATTTCTACAGTTTAACTGACATCTCTTACCAAACGGAAATGTCTTTCTTCTGCATGGCTGTCGGCCTTTTGGCAATGACTTAAGACACTTTGTGATTTTAACGAGAGAAGACAATTAAAGAGGTTTTTGGTTAGAGCAGCTGTGCACAGGTAACTGAAGGTGGGAACCAACCCTGAGTCACAGAAAATCAAAGGAATGAGGTGTCCACAGCAATGTGCTTTTCCACCTGCTGGGCCAGACATGGCCTTTGGTGTTAGTCAGTACCAGTCAAACGCTGAGTGTCGCTAATGATTTGGCGGCAAACAGGGGGCTTTCTGGGTCATTATGAGGGGAAACAGAGCTGGTCTTCTTGCTCAGTGCTGACGGCATGTGTTTTTAGGGGTTAGGGCAGGATTCTGTAAGTGGTGCCAAACGGTTTGTCACAGAGTCAAAGGGCAACAAAGCCTTATCACTCTCCGCTGGGCACTGAGCACCCAGAGGGGGGCAGCGCTGATTCACATGGAGCTAAACCGGTGGGAGATAAAAAACCTTTCACAAGGTCTTACAGCCAGCATTGGTGGATTCTCGTTAACAGCTAACAGTTACCTTGTGTTGAGCCAGCTGCATCTTGATCTTGTCGGGGTCGTTGGCGATCTCCAACTCCGAATCCAAGGCCTTCTCCGATTCCTCCAACCATTCTGTGAGCTTGTGCCAGCTTTCGTGAAACTTGGAAAGACAAGAAAGGCTTTTTAACATAAATATTTCTATTGGGCTTTTTATTAACAATACCTGTTGGGGAAATGTGGCCCATTTTCAGTAGGTCTACATATGAATCTCATCTGGACGCGGCAGTTAACCCTGATAAATTTGATTTATTCTACGACGGACACTGAGATCAGTTATTACACAGAATCTGGCGTTTTTCTTCTTTATTATTACAGCTAAAACATGCAGAGATAAAGCTGTGAGACTCATGACTGACGACTCCTAGCTTTGTTTAGATACAAATTACTGTGAATTAATGGGTTGACACTGACAGATAGCAGAAGAAATAAATGATGATCAGATAATCTGTTGTACTATCTGGCAACCCTGCTGGAAATTCCAGCTGAAGCCAGTACACCTAACAATTGCTCAAATGGGATTTTCAGCAGTTGGACTAGCCTTCATTACTCACCAGTGAAACTACTGGTTATTGTATTGTACGACTACTATTTCCGACTTAAACCAACAGAATTGCTGCACACTGGTTCAGCTGTACAGACGCCAGCTGAAAGCTGGACCCTAACCCCACTGGGAAGGAGCCCCAGGGAGGTCCCGGAGCAGGAGGGCCTCAGGACTCATGCTGACCTGCTTGGCACGCTTCCTGGCGTCATCCAGCAGGCGGCCCCGCTCCACCGAGCGCTGCACCACCTTCTCCCAGCGGCCCTGCACACTCAGCAGCAGGTTCTTGATCAGCACCACATCCTGCTTCTGGCTGAAGTACTTGAGGTGCGTCCCTGCCTTGTCCAGCTCAATGATCTGCTCCCGGTGGGCGTTCACCTCTGTCACGAACACCTGGCAACCACGACATGGACACTTTGTGAAGACTCATTGGTCCATAGGCCCAGTCTAGGGAGAATTTCTCTCTGCATACAAGTTGAGTTCTAAAAAGCACCACATTTTTTCCCAAAATTCCAGAGCTCTCAGTTTTGCATTTTGCAGTTGATAGGGCTAGCTATTTCTGCTGACGCTGCAGACCACACTGATCCATCGCCAGCACATGCTCCTCATGGAAAACATGCTCCATAGGAGCACCATGCACATGTCCCCAATGCCCTGGCCAACCTTGTGTTCATCAATCTGGAACATAATGGTCTCCAAGATGAGGGAGGCTGGTGAAGCCATGGTGAGCCCCTGCTCGGCCTGCGTCAGCCAATTGATGAACTCCTGCAGGTTGTTGTGGAACTCCATGGCCAGGCTCAGCGCCTCCTCCAGTTTCACCTACGTGGGGGAATGGAAAGTTAATATTGCCATGCTGAAGCCTCATCTTCCCCGTTTCGGGAGAGCCATCTCCAGAGCTATCATGCTGGATTAAGACGAGGGACACTTTTTTCAGAGAGACTGATTAAATCATTAGACTCTAATTCAGTCTGCGCCAAATGGAAATTTCAGTTCACGGATATATTCAGTAAACCCTAGAAAATTTGTCTGAGTTTTAAACAAAACAGTGTTTCTGCAGTGATAGCACAGTTGTGCCAAAGGATTAACTGAACAACAGTTACAGTAAATCCCAGTTAAATCCATTCACTTATAAATCTACGACGTATCTCTGGGTAGGTTCCTGTCCGCGTTTATCAAACGGTCCGGAAATCCGGAGAGAGACCAAATTGGACTTTAACGAGAACCATCAACACAGGAAAAGCCCAGCAGCATGCTTCATCCGCTGCGCTCGGAGCCAGCAGCCACACGCGGCGAGGCTCATTCCTGGATCGCCCCCATCTCTGATGGCGAACAGCATGGTCATGGTTGGTTCATTGTGGAGACCATGTCATTTGGGCCCGAAGGGGCCAAGCTAGGGCCCACAGGAGAATATCACGCCACTCCATGCCAACATGTGTGTTCTGCTCGTCTGACAGGATCCCGCATCATGCAGTGGCCACCTTCCCCACGTCCCCTGCAGTTACTTCTCAGCTCAGAGGAACTGATCCAGCCATAAATATGCAACCATAATGTTCTACATATTCCCTGATCTTTAGAAGCTAATGAACAGCACAATTGCATTATGTAAGGAAATGCCCTCAACCTCTGATAAGGTTAGGAATTCCTCCTGTTATGTAGACCATTTTATTTGCCACAGCGGGTGTTGTGTTCATTTTTCCACATGCCATCTTGCTCACTTTTTCTAAGACATACACACACATACAGGGGTTGGACTGAAATGAAATGTAGCTACTCAACCCACCCTGAGAATCGAACCGGCGGCCTTCTGATCAGAGGCACAGAGGCCCAGCCCATCCCACACAAACATGGACAGCCATCCCCCAAAGAGCGAAGCGACAGGGGAGAGGGCCACAAACCTTCCTCTCCGCCATCTTGGCCTGGACGGACTCCCACTTCTCCCGCAGGTTCCTCAGGTCCAGCTCGGTGTTGCTGTCCTGGCCCTCAGGAGCCTTGGTGAGCAGTTGCTGACCTTTCAGCATCAGCTGCTGGTAGAGCTCCTCCTTGGCCTCCTGGGCACTGCACAGCTCCTGAGGAGGAGACACAGCCAAAAAAATCAATGCAAATCCAATCCATTGACTGAATACACTCCATTTCTATCCACATCTTACACATTTAAACACAGTTGAACACAATCAATCATGTCCACCACGGTCACACACAGTCAAACATGGTAAAACGCAGTCGAACACAGGCAAACACAAACACAGTCAAACACGGTCAAATATGTCAGAAAAACCATGAGGAACACAGCTGCTCTGCACCATTAGTACTCTACGCTGCACATTTCTTAAAAAGACAGCGTCCATGCATCCAGGTCCAAATACAGTATGTTACATAAACCTTATTGAGTAACTAAGGATTGTTTCAATATCTAGTTTCAGTAATCAGTCTACATATACATACAATAAGAAGAACAAATACAGAATAAGCAAAACACTTTAATATGCTTACCAAAACATATAAACTATCCAGACATCCAAGACTGTCTCTCTACACATCTTCACTGTTTAAACATCCATATTTATATTAATGATGCTCACTAATACTCAGACATGTTCAGATCTCATTGCCAGACTGAAGGTCATCATGCGTGACATAAAAAAGGTGAATTTGTTTCCATCACATGGCACGATTACAGCTTGCTGTAAACAAAGCCAGTATCTGCTGTGGTTTGTATTAAAGGGTTTCATGTTTAATCAGGTAGATTTGTTGCCGTTTTACAATCGTGACTCCAGAGAGTGCTTTTATTAACCAGAGAAAGTTAACAGAGCCCCATAATGATGAGTAATGTCACGCTGCACCGTAACGGTCTGATAACTTTATCATCTGAATGATTTGGAGCTCTCCCCCGCCTCCAGCGTCAGGGCCAAAGCTAAACCATCAATCTCAGCCATAAGTGTCTGAGGTCATTGTGTCTAGCAAGGAAACAAAAAAAGAAAGAAAATGCTCAACTGTTTCCAAAAAATCCGCTGGGCCATTGTCAGGCAGAGGTCATCCAATGCACTCTCTGTCCAGCGCGTCTAGCAGGGTCACTGCTGCGTGCTTTTTTTTCGGCTATTTGTGACGTCAGCTACTTTTCACACTCCAGAAGAAGCCAGAGCCGGTGGTGTCTCACAAGTCAGCCATCTGTAACAGCTCTTTCATATCCTTAAATACGTACCAGATGGGTGTTAAGCTGCTCGCGGGCCGTTTCTGGTAAGCCTCCAACGGCCTTTGATGCTAACAGCTGACGCTCCGTGTCTTTCAGCCACTGCTGCATGTCTTCGATCTCGCCATGGAAACCCTGGGCCTGTGTCGGGACGGAAACAAAGCGTCATGGCGACGGGGCGGCCCAGGCGAGGGGGCGGCAGGCAGCCATGCCGGGGCCTTAATGCATGACCTATTAACTCCACCAGCAGACACGGTATTTACAGCAGAATTCACAGGATAAACAGCAGCAGTGATGTTACACACTCACTGCATTTCTAAGCTGCTCCTTTGTTTTATTCTTATACATCAATCTAAGTCATTTCTGCCTGCTTCTAAATCAGCAGAGCTGCTGTCGTTTAGGCTCAGACTGCAGGTTTCAGCCCATTTCCCTGACCTTTAATTTCAAAACTTTCTAAAAATAGCCAATGCATCATTTTTATGATTCTTGATGAAGACCATTTATACGTTCCAAGTCTTGTAAACATTCCCGTTTCCTTAACAATGCAATTGCTACAGCAACACACACAGATTTACGTCCGATAACAAGCCTTCCAAAAATTCCTCACATGTACGAAATGCTTCTCCAATTACTTCCATGCCTTCGATCCGTTTCACAGCCGAAAACATTTACTCAATGTCAAGAACCCGGGCAGGATAAAAAGAACTCCTGCTGAACCAGGCCTCAACGTCCACACCCCCACAGCCAAAATTCCAGCACCCCAAAGCCAATCCGGAAAACGATGGCGCCTGGCCAGATCCCGAGTGCCCGCAGGGTTCCGGGAAGCCGCACCTGAAGCAGGGCTGTGTCCAGATGCCGCCTCCTCTGATCCGTCTTCTCCAGGATGGCATTCCAGCGCTGGTTGAGGTTCTCCAGCTTGCTCTGCAGGCTGCTTGCCTCATCACCGGCGCTGGACGCCATGAGGTCGCTTCCAGCCTTGTTGACTGCTTCCACCGTGCTCTTATGGGCCAGCACGTCATTCTGAAGCACCTAGAAATCCAAAGGGCCAAAAGACCACAATAATGGATGTGCTATCATCACTTCCCAGCCATCACATGGCTTGGAGTGTCAGCGGTGGTACTGTTATCTTTCAAAAAACCTTCAGTTTACAGAGGCAAGACAGATATGGAGATATTCAGCACCTTATCCAAATATAGTGCTTCTCAAATACGGTTCTGGATCAGAGTTGAATCACAAGTGTGCAGTCCAAACTTCTCAGAAAAGTGAGCAACACATCACAGTAAATACTAAAGGAAAACAGCACATGCTTGCAAAATACGCCTGAGTTCCAAGGTGTGCAGCGCAGCCTAGTGGCTGTTTGCCAGGGCACATCCCACATCTGCCAACCCGAGGAACTGTTAACCCACAGCATGCTTCGTTGTCGTGGATCTGATTGGCCCTAAAGGCAGGACCACGTCCTGGAGGAGATTGAGCTTGGCGATTTTCCTGTTCAGTCTGGCTGGATAGCGCCTGCTGTTGATCTTGGCTATATAGCTACGACTTATGGGAGAATTCCAGAGACCTACGATTTCCTTATTTGATGAAAAAACAGAAAGCTTAATGGACTCATAATAGCTATTTATTTATTTGGCACAATGCCCTCAATTTTATAACTTTGGTTTAAATACTAAATTAAGGCACTAATTTCTTTTTCATGTGAACAGGCGGCATAGTTCCCGTTCCTTTCCAAACAAATTTGTGAGATCATAAAGACCCTACGGCCACCATTCTGACTGTTCAGACTTCACATGCACAGCAAACTTGTGATTAGGCAGCAAGCAGTTTTAAAAGCAGGAGCATGTAACCTAAACACAGCGGCTTCAAACTGGAGTTTCCTGCTAGCAATTTGGAAAATGAAATGGACTGAAACGTACATGGTGTTTGGCGAGTGCGATCTCGATGGCTTTGGGGTCACCGCTGGTCTTCCTCTGTTCATTGAGTAGCTCCTCAGTGTGAGTCATCCATGTCAGCAGCTCATCCAGTGCATGCTGGAACTGCCCCAGTGCTAGCAGAGCGCCCTCTAGCTTGTGCTGCAGTAATTAAAAACCACGTCACACAAACTGCGAAAAAAGCAGGAAAACCAGGAGATCCAATCAAAAAGCAGCATACATGAATATCTGGGTAAGCACACCTGTCTGTTGATGATCTTCTCGTCCAAGTTGTCCCACAGCATCTTCAGTTCCGTCATGGGCTCCTGGATGGCACACCTGTCCATCTCCTCAGTGACCTTCTTCAGCAGCAGGCTGGCCTGGTGGTTCAGACGCTCCATTTCGATCTGCAGCTGGTACGCCTCGGACTTAAACTCCTATAACAGAGTACAACACATCAGTCATCGAGGTTCAGGCTGCACACTAAGTGACCTCTGACACACAACCGGCTATGAAACAGGGCGCAAAAAACTTACAATGTCTCTTAATATTTTTATAACTTGACTTGATTTGCATATTAGAAACATCTGAGATAAAGTGACTTGTACAGGTTCTTCGTTATCATGGTCATGGTAGCTTTGCAGAAAACATGATACCTTGAGCTCCTCGATCTGCTGCTTCACTGTCTCCAGATCAGTTCCAACAGGGGACATTGAATCCAGTTTGCTCTCCATGATATCCACCCAGTCGAACATGCCCTGCACAGCACAGGGAACACCGCAATGGGCCTTTGAGCAAAGCCTCACTGTCCTCCTTCATCCAGTCTAAAAATGTGAACCAGTCACATCCTACTGAAATTCAACTTTGCACTGGTGGAGAAAGTGCTAGAATGCAGAGATTTTCAAATGGCAAACACATATCAAATGGGAAAAAAATCAGCTACTTACTTTAGTAAACCAGTATATCTTCTTGAAAACAACCATTGTCAAAGACTTCAAACTTACTAAAAGTTATGAATGAACCTTATGTAGTTCTGTGTGAACTCAGGTGTCCCAGGGTCTGAACTGAACTGCCAGTCTGAAGCTTAGACTTATGGTATCTGTCCTGATTAATGTGTTTAAAAGGTGCAAAAAGCACCAATGTGGGGATTATCTAAGACTCAGACCTCTGATTGTTTGCTTAATCGTGGACAGACGGCAGACTCCTTGTCATTGATCATCAGGCTGATTAATGACCACAGCAGGGGATTACAGAGCTTTGAAGCGTTGACAAGATCAATAGGGAGAAGAGAGACAAGACCCAACCAGAAAATCTCTCTTTCAACAAAAGCTACAATTACCCAAGCATAAAAATACAGAGGAAAACACCAAAATAAGATGAAGACAACAACAGCAGAGATGTGGACGGCCTCCTTAAGGGTCACAAGCAGAACCGTTGTGATGAAACTTGTTTTGTAGCAGCTGTGATTTTACCTGAAGGCCATCCTGAAACTGCACAGCGGCCTGCATTGCCTCATCCAGACGGTCCACTCTTTCCTTCCACATCTTGTTCAGTGTCTCCCAGACCACGTTCACCTGGTGGAAAAGTGGCCATTGTATCATGAGATGAGCACAAGAATGGCCCCGCCTGTGTTTTCCCTGTCACATCATCTCATGCTTATACAATAAATAGGAGGTGAGTGTTTCTGTGGTGTAAATCTTTGGTCCCTCACTGATGACATCATTACCTCATCGAGGCTCTTTTTGATGACAGGTTTATCTGGCTCCCCACAGGCGGCCAGGAGTTCTGCCCCAAGGTTCTGAACAATATCGAGCTCATCCTGCAGTCCATCGATTTCTTCCTTGAAACCCTGAGAAGAAAAGAGAAGCATAATTTAAGCTGGCTTGACTGGACTGCGCCCTCCCCCAAATAGTCAACAGAAAACCTCGAGGGACTTCCATAATTCAGCTGAAAGGTCCCTGCTTACCTCCAGAGACTCTTGCTGCTGCTTGACCACTGAGGGATCCACCCCTGGTTCTTCCATCTCCTTCAGAAGGTCCTGCGTGTCCTTGATGGTGACGATAAGGGCGCAGTGGTCGCACCAGAACTTCTCCGCAAGGTCCATCACATCGAGGAGCTTGGCCTCCCTCTCTTCCATGAGCGCCTGGATGTCATTCCAGAGGACCACCATCTGGTCCAGCTTGTCTTTCACAGCTTATAGTCAAGAGATAAAAGCAAGACCTTACACAGACAGCACGCCACATCCCAACAGGTACAGCACACACCTGTGACCTTCGATCCTACAAGAAACAGTGGTATTTCACACCAATTACTTCAGCGCCTGCCCTGTCATTTACAGAAACTCCAAGCTCTACCTTTAGCCGACGCGTCCTTGTGGACCCCCTCAGAGCGGCCAATCATCTCCTCTCCACGCTGCCTCAGGGTCTCGTAGGCCGGCTGCAGCTTCTCCAGGTCCACCGACACGGCCTTGTTCTCTGCAATCTGCTCCCGGATCTTTTCCACCTCCACTGAGATGGAAGGGGGCTGCCGCAGTCGCTCCGCGATGCGCTCCAGGGACTCCAGCATGGGATCGATCTTGTCATGGAACTGTGGCGGGTCAGGAGCGAGAACTGTGCCATCAGACCATCAGGATGCTGAACTCTGCTCAGTGAATCCATGTGCAGTCACCCAAATTCACATTCCTATGACTGTTCATTACATTTATTTGTAATGTACATACATCTATTACTACAATGCTGTATAGCAGTGGTTGTCATCCTTTTTTGCACCGCGACCCAATGTTTACCACGCCAGCTCAGTGGTGACCCTATATCAAGTATAGGTTTAAATTAACTCTATGATCAAGCACGCAGTGCAGTCTGCAATTTACGCCAATCAATGCCTATCACAAAAATCTAATTGGATGTGCCAGTGAATTTTTAATGAAGCATCTGTTTTTTGGCTTCTTGGATTGGTTGAGTACTCACTAGATTTGCGCTAAGCATTTGCAGACCCAAGACCCATTTATATAGGTTAATTCTAGGATTGGGGCTAGGAAATCTGATCGTGGATCAGCATGGGAGCGTGCTGGTTTTAAAATGCTTACATTTCCAACTCTGCCTCGTGACCCTTTCAGAACTTGTCACGACCCATGGGTTGAGAATGGCTGCTGTATAGTACCATTTCTGTATACTTTCTATTTGCACTTTTCGTTTTTATTGCACGCTTTATTGTATTTCTTCACTGTTGTTTGAGACATTGTCCACTAGTTACTCACTGATCTGTACTTGCCAAGTGTCGAGTGACAAATGAAGTGATTTGATATGAACCAAGCCGACAAGAGAACCCTGAGCGCCTCCCTGCTTTTCACACACGGAGCTGGAGTCTTTGGGAGTCTAAACAGCACCTTGTAGTAAAATCCTCATTCATCTAAACATCCCTGCCGCTGCCCTCTCAGCCAAAACCTCACGCTGACAAGACAGCTTCTCACAATCTTTAATTCATTCGTTTTTTAATCTATGGTGAAAGACCGAGGCCCTTTTGGCCTTAAACCTGTTAGCATCATACAAAGAAACAAAATTACAGCTTAAAGAAATTCAAGGAGATCCAAAAGTGGGAAATGCTGCAATTAATTTTTACAGCTGTCTGGTTCATTTATATATAACCTCATACAAGGAATAAACTGGCAGCGTTAAAAAAGACACTTAAGGCCAAACTTAAACTGATCATGTCAGAATTTTCACAAAACCCTTGGAGTCACTGCCGATCCTTCCCTGTTCATAAAGGTTTCCCTGTAGAGCAAGGATTTCAGAGTTTAATAGTTTATGATAAGCCAGATCTGTCACGAGATTGTTGTTTCACGTTCTGTCTCACAGATGATCAGACACAGCAATAATGTGTATGTGTTTAGGAGGTATTCCAAAGCAGTCAGTGTTTCTCATTCCAAGGAAATGCTTGGGCCAGCAGAGGCAGTCATTGTAAAACAACGGAACCTTCAAGGCACACGTCAAAGCCAATGGGCCTTAATATGCCACAATGAAAAGAATGGTGCCCACAAAGGACAAGGGACAAGGGACTGTGAGAAGCAGCGAATCATGAAGAATAAGTTAAATAAATACAGAGACTGGTGTTTCAACAACAGTCAGAGGAACACACAAAAGTGCAAAAAACTCAACAGAACGGCCTGCTGGGAAAATAGGAACCACACTGCCCTGGAAAACAGAACGTTAGAGCCGGGGAGGGTGGTGACCTGGGTGGACTTGGAGATGGCCTCGTCAAGTGCAGCGGCCCTCTGCCCGACGTCGGCCTTCAGCTGGCTGTACAGCTGGTCAGCAGTGGAGTACGTCTCCAGGATGCGCTGGCCCTCCACAGGACTCAGTTCCAGCAGCTGTGGGCCCGTCTTGTTCATCTTGTCGATGTGGGGTTTGTGCTCCGCGATCAGCTCCCGCATTTGCTGCGTGGGTGGGGGGGTGGGGGAAGTGTGGTTACGGGTATGCCAGACACAATCGGACAAGGGATGACGAAAAACGTGGCTTAACCGCGAGGCCAAGTGCAGCAATGAGCTCACATTTACGGTCAGCTTTATTAAATTGTGATGTCTGCTTCATGCCTGGCACAAGAGCGATCAGTAGAGAAGCGGCCACACATATACTCACAGAGCACTGAAGACCATTAGGGTCACAGGAGAGCATTACTGAGGAATGCCGTAAAAAAAATCAGCAATTACGTATTTTACTGGACGACACCACGTTTAGGTGAGACTCTCCGGGCAGAGCCCTGGCCGGCTGCACACTCGTACCCGCAGCTCCTCCTGCTGCTGCCGCAGGATCTCGTACTCGATGGCTGGCACGGGAAGCTGGCTGAAGCTGCTGCGGGTTTCCTGCAGCCAGGGCCAGAGCTCCTCGTAGGTCTCCCAGAACTGGCTAGCCAGCGACAGGGCCCGCTCCAGCTGGAGACAGCGGTCCGAGTTCAGCTGACTGACGGTGCTGCTCTTCTCAACCAGCGTCTGGATGGTGTCCTGGGTAAAAAAAAATATTTCTGTTTATATAAGGCCCTGATTTTCTCACGTTTCCTTGAAGATGAGCATGGATATTCTGATGCGTCTTTACCCTCAGGGGTTTCCTCTCCTCCTCATTCTTGGTGCTCATGATGACCTCGCCAGTCTTCACGATTTCATCGACCACATCCTTGTGCCTCACAATGTCCAAGGAGAAGCTCTGTTGGATCGAAGCAGAATGGGCCGTTCCGTTACAAGGCAGGCCAGCCCGGAGACCGGCGTGCTCTCGGCCAGGAAACGCACCTTCTGCGCCTGCAGCTGGGCCGTGGCCTGGTCCTGCTCCAGCCTGATCACCTCCAACGAGGACAGCTTTGTCTCCGCGTCAGTCAGCCAGCGGAGCTCACTCTGGGCCGCACTTTCAAACTGATTGAGGGGGATGACCACAAAGCAAGAATGTGTTCAACATGTTTTTTTTTTTTTTTCTCCACATTTTTTTCAAAAGTTTTACTTATTATTTTTATAAAACAAGGTCAGCCTGGTACAACTGGTGGTCAAGGGATCCTAAGATTTGAACTGGTGACCTTCTGATCAGAGGCACGACGCCCAAACCCACAGAGCCACACAAAATCCACTTCACTACTGAAAACATGGAGTCTCTTCTTTGCTACGTATCTGGGTTCCAAAACACACAGTGCTCAGGCTCTCCTTCCTAACAAGCAGATAATCACATGCAAATTTACAGAGAGCGAGTTCCCTGCTCGCACCCGTGGCAGATCCGGAGGCTCCCATCAGCCTCCCAGATGAAACAGAGCAGAGCTGTCCCCTGAATACAGGCGGGATTTGCACCATAAAAGGCCCATTTGCATTCTGATCGACGGGCTTTCTTTGTTGGGGGCGCAGCAGGGCCTTTGTGCCCCTGTTTATTTATTTACCCCTCATTAGACACCCCCCGGGTGCTCGGGGGCCCTCTCACCTGCTGCAGCCGCAGGATGGCGGCATCAATCCGTGCTACGTGCTGGCTGAGCGTGTCGCTGGCCAGACCATAGCGCTCGTTGTCCTCGCTCACCATCTTGTCCAGGCCTTCGCGAGCCCGCCATGGCACGAGCTGCAGTAGGGCGCCGCTCACCTCGTTCAGGACGTCCACCTCGGCCCTGTGCTCTCTCACCTCCTTCAGGAGCTCCTACACAGTAGGAGGCGTCATCTTAACCCTGCACTGCTCCCCACTGATTCCCTCATGAGTAACAGCAAGAACACTGCCCTCCTCTGGAGGCATGGGGCAGCTCCCAGTCAAATGAAAACAGGCTAGAGATCAGAAGATAACAGGATGCTGGGAGTTTATGTCTCAAAGGACCGGTCTTCCAACCCATAGTTACAATCCCTCTACCATGCAAAAGTTATCCTGTAGAGAGATCTACTCGGCTTATCTTGACTAGTCCTGCTTATACCTAATTTACTGCTAAATCACACTAACGAGGTTCTGAAAATGCAAACCAGTGCATTAAATATGGTCACAGTCTACCACAGCACACTAATCAACATGATGAGAGATACCCGAAAGCCCAGTCAACGGAAAGCACAAGCCAGCTGAAGAGCAAACCTTCTGCCGCTCCTGGGCCTGGGTGAGCTGCTCTCCCCGCAGATCCTGCACTCCAAAGCCCTTCAATTCAGCCTGCACCCCGTCCAGCCACACGGACAGGTTTTCGTGGGTGTGCTGCAGCTTGACAGCCAGTGAGAGGGCCTGCTCGAGGGTCCTGGAAACACTGCTGCTCATCGTGTCGATCTCTGCATATCTACTCTTGATTCCTTCCAGCTTCCCCTGAATAACAATGACCTCATCGCCTGCATTGGGAGGAAAACTCATTTATTATATTTTAATATGAGACTTTAGCAGGTAAAAACATCTGAACAAGCACCCAGACATCAGACACCTCAGTGTTAACATGCATGCCGATGATCTAGAAAACCCTGGTCAACTATACCTCAGATCATCAACCTTGTCTTCTAAGTTAGTCTCACCTGTTGTCTGCTTCAGCAGTTCTAACCCATTAGAAACTGCCTGGTTGACATTCTGCTTCCGGAGCTCAATGTCCTCATGAAGAGCCTAAAATGTGGCCAGAATAAAAAAATCACACCAACTCTTAGACAAGGTAGCAGTCAAAAGCAGAAAAGTGGTGAAAATCCAAAACATTGAGAGATGAATGAAGAACAAAACTGAAAAACACAAGAACAATAACAAAAATACCAATTGTTCCGCTGCCTGTTTCTCGAGAACTTCAGGTTTGTAGTCTTGGACGGACACTTTGCTCAGTCTGTCATGGACCTCGCTGAGCCAGGTCATGAGGGCCACTTCATCCTCGCCAAACAGATGAGCATTGGAAAGAGCCTGGTGCAGCATTTCAGCCTTGTGCCTGCACCTTTCCTGCAAATCTATGTAACTGGTCTGAGCGACATCGAGCTTCGCTTGGACCAGCTCCTTGTCATCCATACAGCTCACGGTCCGGAGCACCTGACCGAGGCTGATGGCTTGGTGCAGTCTTTTAGCCTGACTCATAATCTCCTCCTCTAAGGCCTGATTAGGCAAGACCGGAGGACAAATCAAGAGGAAAGAAAAATGGAAAAGAAAACAAATGATGAACCAAAAACCAACACAAACCAACTCATAATGATTATGAGAAAGGTAACTAAAATACACAGATATAACAGAAATCATCCAAAAAGATGGAGAACAGCGCAAAATTAAAGCACAAGGGAAACAAAATGAACCAGGTCAAGTTGGGAGCGGTGAGGATGAAAACAAGACACCTTATGTTGGGTGATCTGCTCCTGCAGCTTCTCGGTCTGGGTCCCAATGGGCTCGGAGTTAGCCAGTCGCTTCTCCGTGGTGCTGAGCCACTCCAACATGGGCTCCAGTGTCTCGTGGAACTGCTGCGCCACCACCAGGATGCCCTCAAGCTGCTTGTGTCTGCAGTAATTCGATCAGGAAGAATGCAGCATGAGTAATGCTACGCCCATCATTTGTTTGGCCCTTGCCTCTTTGACAATTGTTGAGTCGTCTGTCCTAAAAAAAACCTCCAGGCACAGTGCTAAATATGTCCCACTTCAAGCTTGGTAGAAAGGAACCATCCACAACAGGTAAGTGAACAGAAAATGAAACTCGAACAACTCCGATTAACATTGGGACTCTAGACTAGGACGCCCGAGGCCCACTGTACCGACCTGCTCTCTGCCTTCTTCAACAGGCTGTCCCACCGCTGGCCCAGACTCTCGATCTCCCTCAGAATCTTCTCCTTGTCTGCGGGCTCTGCAAGCTCGCTCACCTTTGTCCCCTCTTTTTTAATTAGCTCCACCGTGGGCTTGCGGTCATCCAGCAACCTCTGTAGGAGCTGCCACACAGGAGTCAGGCGTTCAGAGTAACGGCATTCATTACCGGCGATGTGAAAATACACGCAATAAAGCACTTCAGCTGCAGATTTGAATTCAGCGTCCAACTAGTACTCCACATGAATTATTTTACTGGACTGATCTTCATAATTTAAGCCGTAACTTGTGAATTGCTGGTGTGTGGTCAAAAGCACTCACTTTCTGCTCCTGGATCTGAGCTTTGACGACTTTGAACTCTGCTGATGGAGCCTTCTGGTTGCCTACCAACTCCTCTGTATCTGTCAGCCAACTGAGCAAGGATTCCAGAGCATCCTGGAACCTCCCACAATGCAACAGGGCTTCGTGCAGCTTGGCTGACCTCTCTGCGACCTGCGCACAAGTTTCAAAGAAACACAGCCATATAAGTGAGTTTTGGGTTGTTTGTACGTCTTGATTTCTAGCACAAATCAGCCCGGCTGGGATAGTAGTTTTACATTATGGAAGGATTTCTTCGGATGCCTGAGACTCCTACATATACATGATTTAGCAATTCAAAGAAGAATGGTAACCTTTTTGTGGAGTGTGTTCCATCTCGTGTTGACATCTTCCAGGTCATGCTCAAGGCCTTGCGTACTTGTGCTCTTGGCAGCACTCTGAATAAGACCTTGACCAAGCTGGTTCAAGTCCTGCAGCTTAGCCTGCAGTGGTTCAATTTCTTCCTTCTGGAAAACCTGGAACCAAAGACCTCCTTTAAGGCTCAGGGCAGGTGAGGATGAAACAGGAAAGAAAACGTCTGTTTCTTTCAGTTACACTTAAAGGCTGCTCCAGTGTCACCGCCCTACGCTATCATCTTTAAGTGACATTTAGTCAGAGATACAACATATATGCTCAGCTACTAATGTGATAAAAACCTGTTTTAGCCGTTTAATGTGATGCTGAAATTCAGTCATGTTCCTATATTATTGTTGCACCATTGCAAGAAGATCATAAACAGTGTTGAATAACTGGTAAATGCACTGGATTTTAATACTCAAACCATGACTAAAGTAACAGCATCAGTCCGGTACATCTTCGGTGCATTTTGTAGTACTGAAAAATAACAAAACAAATAAAGACCTATCAAACCATTTAGAAATCGCGTCCTGCAGAGTGAGCAGGCAGCTTAATATCATATAATTTCTTTAAGAGCTTTGCTGTGATGCAAGGTCTGGATCAAATCAGGACAAATCCAATCCACACATCCTACTACCAAAACAGCACACAGGACCAGCTCTCTCAGGCTGGTTCGGAGTGTCTTCCAGCTCCTGGAGCCTGACATATGAGGGGTACCTGTGGAGGGGGAAAGCCCGTTAGGTTGATTTCAGGAAATGCGGACAGCGCTGCTAAGAGACGCTCAATCTCTTCCTCCACCACGGACCCACGCATCGGGTTCCCGCCATTGGCTAAGCAGGCTTCCCTCTCAACCGCGCGGATAAAGTCCTCCAGATCCTGCATGTCGTACTCCAAGGTTCCCCCTTCCAGGACACACGGTGCTTCCTCCTCGACAGATGCCGTCTGAGGTAGTAGGTCGTAACTGGGACAGGGCTCTGGTTGCGTGACGACCACGCTGATGAGCTCAGAGTCATCCTGGTCTGGGAGGCCCACCAGAAGCTCCGTGGTGGGCAGCTCATTATATTCCAGGCACTGATGTACCCCGGGAGATGGCAGTGGCAAAATGCCACTTAACACGTATCCATAGTCTCCACCCATTTCAGTCGTGTCAGCAGTCCTGCAGGTGATGCCAGGCGTGCAGTTTTCCCACGGCACTTCCTGGCCTGGAGACACAATGTAGTACGAAGATGTGGGAGTGGCATCATGGATGCACTTTGATGGGAACTCTTCCTGCCCTGAGCTGAAGGAGCAGCCTGTCTGGAGGTCTTCAGAGGCGGGCAGAGCCTCTGCGGAGGACAGGCTCCTGGTGCCAATGTCCATGTCCATCCCAGCTACCTTTGGGACCCACTGTCCCCGCTCTGCCGTCGGACTGCACAGCCCCGAATCGTCCTCTGACGTCAGCGAGCCTGTTCCTCTCCGCGGGTAACTGCGCCCCCCGCTGGCAGGAGCAGGAGGGGCGACAGCACGCCAGGAGCGCCGGCGGCCCTGCTGCGGGGGGTGGAGCGCCTGCCAGGGCAGGGCCATCCCCGAGACGCAGACGGCGTTGCCGTTGTGCAGGAGCGTGTCGCTGGGTGCCTCGCGGCCGTGCAGGTCAAAGACACTGGACGAGGACAGGGCGCCATTACTGCACAGGGTCAGCATGTCCAGCGTGCGCTGGCTGTACGGCAGCGTCCCGGCAAAGTGCCGCGATGCCAGGCTGCCCTTAGAACCAGAGTCAATCTGCTCGTTCAGCCGCACCGTGTCATAGATGGACCTCTGGGGCACATAGCAGTCCTCCATGTTGAGGTCCTCCTCCTCGCCCTGTCCCGCACAGGACGGGTTCTGCCGCAGACAGTCTGGCCTGCTCAGGGGCTTCCCCATAATGGCGCGACTCTCCCACGAAAGCTCAGTTCATTCCAATGACTTTAATATAGAGGTAAACGTGTTCCTAATCAGTGCGACACTGTCTACTACAGTACACAGGCAACGGGGCAATACATTCATAACCAGCTTTAAATATAATGCTATCAATACATTACACATTTATATAAACATTTACAAAAGTTGTGCCATTTGTGCAATTGAAAAACAAATGCACATATACCTAAACATTACCAATAATTATTCATTTTAATACACAATAAACTTTAATTTATTAACTGAGACCAGACCGACTATTTACTTTCACTGTACATCTTCTGTAAAGAAAATATATTCTGTTATAAATAAAATATAAGGAAAATATAACTATCTGAATATAAAAGGTAAAGCAGGACCTATGGAGGTGTCCCATTTCTCTGGCATGTGGCAAAAAGCGGAAATGGTCCCCTGAGCTCCTCCATGCACCTTACGGACGCTGCTGCCGTCTCCTCCCACACGCCGTCCTCCACCCTGCCGCTTCCTCACTTTGCCTTTTCCCTAAAAAGCCCCCGACATCCTGGGGCAGCCTGGCGAGTCTGCGTTGTCGGCGGGGCAAATCCGAGCGCTAATCCCGCAGTTCTAGTAAACAAAGGCCACTCCGCGACCGGCGAAGGTTCCCGTGGAAGAAAAAAAGCCAGACACACAAAAAGGCTCCTCTCTCCTGCTCGCACGGCCTGGCTCTCCCTGCTATGACAGGCTCGCTCCTGGCAGAGGGTGCAGGCCCCGCCTCCTCCCATTATTCGGAGCGGCCCGGCACATGTTGATTGGTGGATGTCCGACCCTTTTAATTCCCCTGTCCTGCCTCTTCTGCTGCCCAAATGACTTCAGTCCTCAGTCATCTTTCTCACCCGGTGTGATCTGTCTTCACTTGCTGGACAGCGCGGGGTGGGAGGTAAAGAAAACTGGCTTGTTTATCATCTCTTTTCCTTCCTGAAGGTGGATGGGGCAGCTGGTTATTACTGGTGACCTCACAGGGGGCAGAGACAGACCCCCTCCCCCCTTTTCAATGTTTTTCCAGTGGTGGCCAGGGTCAGTTTAGAGGTTTCACTGATTTACCTGGAATGCAGAGTGCAGGGCTGGTCTCCGGAAATTTAACACCACAAAATCTGCACAGGCCCCCCCCCCCGTGTGATCAGCAGACTGCATGACGTTGGTGGAGACGCCATGGGGCAACTCGGTGGCTCAGATGGAGAGGTGAGATGCCCCTAGTTGCCCAGGACTGGAGGGGGGGTGCTGGTCAGTGATGAGTTAGAAAGAGGCTTGGGGGGGGGGGGGGGGGGTTAGGGGACGGGAGGTTCAGTGGAGAAATCCCACACCCCCAGATATAATCCAGGCAGGCTGGCCCAAAGCCATTCCAGGCTGATCCAGCTGGAACCCCCTGATCTTCAGCTCAAAATTCCAGCGGCACCAGGAGGTTCAGGCTCACCATCCGCAGCGGGCGGCAAGATGGCGGGCGGCAAGATGGCGGGCGGCAAGATGGCGGGCGGCAAGATTGCAGGCAGCAGGATGGAGGGATGTGGGATGGCAGGCAGCAGGATGGAGGGATGGTGGGATGGCGGGCAGCAGGATGGAGGGATGGGGGGTGGCGGGGAGGAGGATGGGGGGGTGGTGGGCTGGCGGGCAGCGGGATGGAGGGGAGGTGGGATGGCGGGCAGCGGGATGGA
>JABJVO010000062.1:1074519-1092795 GCA_026770805.1 Boulengeromyrus knoepffleri
GAGAGGTGGGGGTACGGGGGGGGGGGGAAGGGAGGAAGGGTGCGATGGCGGGGGGCGGAATGGAGGGAGGGTGGGATGGCGGGCGGCAGGATGGAGGGATGGTGGGATGGCGGACCCTTAGACACGACAGCTTCACCCCCCAGCAACAACAATGGGTGCTACTGAGAGCAGCCATTGTACTTCAGGAGTGGACAGCTGAGCCGACTGAACGCGAGTGAGATGCACAGCCGGGTGTGGGACAGCAAACACAGTGTCTCAGGCAGTCTGTAAAAGCACTGCAATGACAAGCACGACCAAGTACGTCAGGGCCTGACCTCCAGGGCTCCGGGCTGTGACCCTCTGAGTCCCCCCCAGCGACCAAGGCACGCGCTCCCCCCTGTGCTGCATGTCTGTGCTGCTGGAAAAGCAGATGTATCCCCTGAAGCCATCCATCCATCCAAACAGCAAAGGCTGTGGTTCCGCTGTAGCTCCTCCCCCCTCATTCTTGTTTCGCAGCCCCCCACCCACCTCCAGACTGTCCTCCATCACAGCAGGACATGCTGGTCACTGAGACACCGTCTTAAGACAGACCCCTTCCATGGGAATCTGGATCCGGATAATAGGACAACAGGTCAGGATGCCAATTTGCGGTTTTGGGTTGAGATGTTACCTTCCAGGCAGCACAAGGTGGAGACAGTGAGGTGGACAGGAGACAGGGGGCAGGAATTAGGTCCCCTAACTGTGTGGGAATCATGAGCCATCAACCACAACACAAAAATGATCCCAGTGTGATTCAGACCACTAGACTTTGGCAAGGAAATAAAAAAAATTAAAAAAACTGTAGTGACAATCAGTGTAAATGTCAAGCGAAACATCAAACACCCAGCAGAAGGACGACAATAAGCCAAACAAAAACCTGGGGAACTTCGCCCGTAGTTACAGCAAATGGAAAAAACCTCCCTCCCAAGCAGAGCACCTGAAGGCGGCGCTGGGATTACAGAGGGAATGCATACGAGAACCACCCCCCCCCCCCCACTCTGGGAAGAAAAATAATAAATGTGAGCTTAATACTTCCAAAATGTTCCTGCGTCCCCTTCAGCACCGTATAAATCCATACATATGTAGCACTGATGGCCTTTGATGTCGTGAGTGGTTGGATAGTGACCACAACATGTTCGCTGCCGGACAGCTACATGGGAATATACACAGGCACTTGCGAAACCCTCACGATATGTCTGTCCGAAAGCATTTCTCCTTCCAGAACATTCAAAGTTACAGTATATCCAAGTCCCCATAATCAATCATCCATCAGTGATCTATTAGTGAGGGGACACCGGAGGGAAAATTCTGGAAACCAGGCCAAGAATATAAAAAAGCAACAAGATTCCCTTAATCAGACTTTTTTTTTTTTATGTGAACCACAAACCATCTTGTTCTAGGCTGAGCGGCGTGAGCCGGAGAAAGGTCTCCAAAGGATAACGCCACAGCAGATGCTGCAGAGTGAGCGAATTAGCGGCCAGGCCAAACATCGTAACAAAGCCCTCTTCAGACAAACGGAGGTGTCGCGGGGCCGCCTCAATGGGGCGGGGGCTCTTTTAAAGGCCCGTGGTCACCCACCCCCCCCAGACCGGCATGAGGCTGTTTAACATACGACACCATGCTGACGGCCATCTGCCCCCGGGGCTTGTCACCCGCAACAATAGCCCAGGGCAGGAGTGTGTTTCACCAGCGACCAGATGCTTGCTGGAAGAGAGGAGTGAAGGCCCCAGGGGCTGGCCTGCATGTGCCTGATGGGCCAGCGGCGGGCGGAGGGCGCAGGCGCGAGACCGCCACCACCGGAGAGTTCAATTACTGCCGTCCGTGGGGATCCTGCGGGGGGACTGCTCAACCTCTTTAATGGACATTTCACTCAGGGGAGGGGGCTTTTACAGCCCCCCCTTCCTGGCTGGCAGAGGGGGATGGGAAAATCATGAATGGATAAACAGAGAATGAAGCAGAGAAAATTCCGGGCTGCCTGTTTATTTTCTGTTGCTTGTTCTATTGATGACCATTTTTTTTCCTTATCTTATAAAAATTTTAACAGTGAGCTGATTAATCTAAACTGGCAAATGAGCTCTGTAAACGTATAGCCGGATATCGGCTCAGGATGTTAGATGTTAGAAATTCAGAACTGAACGTTCTGAATGTCACCAGCGGGTAAACAGGCAAGCAAACGAACAGTAATTAACTTTGTTGTTTTAATCGTGAGCCAGTAGGAACAACTGAAGCATCTCCAGATCAGACAGCCGGCAGAGTTTTACAGAGAACAGCGTGGTGTCTCCACACACCACTCAAATTTACCATCATTATTGACTTCAAGCTACGACAGTAACATCTGCCTCCTGCTGTAGCTTGTTCTGCCCCCCGCCCCCCCCAACCGTCATGTGGCCAGTGACCATCAGCCCCCCCTGCCCCACCCCCCATGCTACTTTTAATATGGAAGCTGTTACGTGTGAAGGAACCGAGTTAAGAAGTACACCAGGGAAATGACTCATGGCATGACGATATCCTACGGTACCTTAAAGGCCTCCAGCTGATTGTTGATGACTTCGGTCTCCATGCCAACCAGCTCCTGGCAGCCCTCCTGCCTCTCAGCCTCCGTCAGCTTCTCCATGAACTCCTGGAGCTGCTCGTACATCTCCTGCATGCGGCTGAGGGTACCCTCCAGCTGGGTCTCCCTGGCTCTTGCCCGGTCCATCAGTTTGCCGCACTGCTTGTTCAGAGCCTCCAGGTCCCGCTTCAGGCCCAGCAGGTCCGGTGAGGCCTCGTCTTCCAGCATGGTCTTGCAGCTTTTGGAAGCGTTAAGGGCATTCGCTGTCAGCTCCCGTAGTTTAGTGACAAAGCCCTTGATGTCATCCCGCTGTGAGTGAAGTGTGTCAAGATCCCGTGCCACTGGCGCCATGCTGTCTAATTCATCGTCCAGGTCGGCAAACTGAGCGAACATCTCGCGGATGCTGTTCTGAAAGTGCCCGATGCCCTGCAGTTTGCCCTCTAGGGAGGAGCACCTCTCCTCCATCTCCCGGCTGATGGAGCTAAAGTCCTTCTCCAGGCTGTCAGCCTGCAGCAGGAGGTCAGTAACTCCCTCGGCATCTGGAACATCTATGACCAGCTCCTGGGCCAGATTCTTGAGGCAATCAACCTGTGTTTGGACTCCAGCTAATGCCTTCTGCTGGGCTTTCATATTGGTCAGATTCTTGTTACTGTAGGCCTGAGCACCCAGGGAAGTCTGGGTCTCCATCTGCTTCCGAGCCCCATCCAGCTGACTCCTGGCCTCCTTTTTGGTTTCGTTGAAGACTTTCAGCTTCTGGCTGATCTTGTTCAAAGACTCCTTCTTCTGTTGTAACGTCTCTGACATGCCATCTACTCTCTTGTTGATGGACGTCTTCTCATCCTCAATGGCCTCCCTGTCTGCGTTCACCACCTCCAGCAGGCTATTGGCAGCGCTGTTCATCATCTCCACGACCCCCCGGTGCTTATCCAGATCCTTCTGGATTTCTCTGACACGCGTGGAGGAAATATCCACCTCGGCAGGTTCCATGCCAAACTTGACCTGGTCCACGCTGGCCTTGCACTCCTCGATCCAGGCGCTGAGCTTCTCCACATGCTCCATGAACTTCTCAGCCCTCTGCAGGCTCGTCTGAAGCTTCTCCATGCAATCAGCAGAGGTCTTCCTAACGTCGTCCCAGGTGGACTTCAGGGAGGAAAGCTGCCCTTGCAGAGCCACCTTCTCAGCACCCTCCGTGCTCTGTAGGAGCTCCTCACCCTCCTTGACGATGGTTCCATAGGGTGTCTCCTGCTCACACAAACCCTTCTGGAAAAGCTCCTGCTCTCTCAAGCTTTGTCGCAGGATTTCCACTTTGGCCGAGACCAGGCAAGGCCGCCGCTGCTCCTTCATCTTCTCATCCAACCACTCCTGGAAGTCTCTGGACATCTGATGGAACTGCTTGGAGCTGGCAAAAGTAGAATTGAGCTGCTGGATCTTCTTTCCTGTGAGATACAAAATTCAATTCTTAGGGCACACATATGTACAACCACTACTGGCACATGGAACACACTTTCATAACATAGTTTATTGTATATATTTTTTTAATCAAATTTAATTACATAACTAATGTCTTCAGGCTGCCATAATTAAGCTGTATGAGTGTGTACCCATAGCCTTTGTTGGCTCATGAGTTTATCTTGTGTACAAGGAGCCATGTTGACGCACTGCGAGAGCGATCGTTATCTAAAAAGCATGCAGTGACTTATCCCTGCCAATGACCACATCACCACTGACATGAACAGAGGTAAGAAAAAACAGGGTAATCAGTGTAACTTCATTACGTATGTTTTTTTAGTGCATGGTTAACTCCATGTTGGCGCACTATGGAAAGATTTCAAAATCAGTATGACCCACTGAAAGGAACCTGAGAGGAACCCGGGGTGTCTGACTGATCTCCACATGGAGTGGTGACTAGGCTAGTTCCCTGGCAGATGTATGCTTACGATGGATTACCAGCCTTGCTTGGACATGAGCCCCTGCTGACTGACCGGAAGCGTGCTGGGGATGTACAGGAACTGACCTGCTTTCTCCTCCAGCTGCTCCAGGGGCTTGCTGACAGCCTCCAGCTGCCGGCTCAGATCGTCCCGCAGGTAATCCTCGCTCACCAGCGCCGACAGCTCCGAGCACAAGGCCTCGGCCGCCTTCAGCCTCCTCCGCTCCTCGCGCAGCTGGGCCAAGATGGCGTTAGCGGCCTCCAGCTGCTTCTTGACGGCGTCAGGCTGGCTGCTGAGTGCCTGCTGTTCCTGCAGTTGGCCGCCCAGGGCGCCCAGGCTGTCGGTGAGGCCCCGGAGCAGGCCCTGGAACTGGGCGCTCTTGCTGGACGCCAGGTCGATGCGCTCGGACCGCTGGGCCAGCTGGCCGGTCAGAGCCTGCCACTGGTGGGTGAGGGTGGCCAGCCGCTCCTTGACAGGAGCGCATGAGGGGTTCTGCTCGCCGGGGGTGCTCAGGATGGCGTGGGCGGCCTCGCTCAGCTGCTCGTACTGTGGCCTGCGGCTGTTAAACTCATTCAGCAGGATCTAGCAGAGGACAGAGAGGGAAAGTGCAACTTAGAAATATACATGTATCCATTAATGACTTCCAATAACCAACAGCACCTAGTGTCATCATGCTTTGCCTTGTCTGACTAGTATAACTAGTTCAAGTATGAGTGAGCATACCCTCCTCATGCTGCCACCCAGGCCTATGGTCAGTATCGCCATGGGAACCGAATATCCATACCTCCATCTACCTGCTGGAGGTCTCTGAAAGGTTCTTTTGGTGGGATTACTTAGTGCTGTCAGTTTTTGACTGGATTAACCCCTTGGGGACTGGAAGAGCAACCAACGGGAAGCTGGTGGAGCCTGTCAGTGACTGGTGGAGCCTGTCAGTGACTGGTGGAGCACGCTACCCCCTGGGGCGGGGGGCATACCTGCACTTGCTGCTTCTGGGTGTTGAGCATGTTTGGGTCCACGGAGAGAGGTCCCAGGACACTCATCATAAGCTCCTTCTCTGCCAGCCACTGGCCCAGCTGCTCCTCAGCCGCCTGGAAGAGGCCCAGGTGGCGTGATGAAGCCTCCAGCTGCTGCCGGCGGTCCTCCATGGCCCCCACGAGGTGCTTCCAGGTCTCATCTGTGCGCGGCAACAGCAGCATGGAGCCCCTCATTAATCTCTCCCAGTCTCTCTCTCACACACATACACACACATCACAACTATGACAACCTTAACCCCTAACCTTAGATCAGCCCTAACCTTAACCATAAGTAAGCAAACAAAATACAAGACTCTTGGTATGTTTAGTTTTTTGATTGCAGACACAGATTTTTATAAAAAATAATGTTGAGGTTTATATTGTAGGGAGCTGAAAAATGCCCCCTCACGCTAAAAGATGGGAAGATGGTGGCGCTACCGTTCGGCAACCAGAGGGTTGCAGGTTCGAGTCCTGGTTCCTCCTGACCCCATCAAAGTGTCCTTGAGCAAGACACTGAACCCCAAATTGCTCCTGGTGAGCAGGTTGGCACCTTGCATGGCAGCCTCTGCCCCCGGTGTGTGAGTGTGTGTGTGGATGGTGAATGTGAGGCATGTATTGTAAAGTGCTTTGAGTGCTTGTAGGAGTAGAAAAGCTATATAAATGCAGTCCGTTTGCCATTTAAAAAGTAACAGGTTCTACCACATCGTGGAGACATTTGGTCCCCATAAGGTGGTAATTACAAACACACACACACACACACACACACACAAAACCTCCTCACCCTCCTGCATTTCAATCACAGCACACCATCAGTTTGAGACGATTTCTAGAGGTTTCTGCAGGATGTATGTCACCGTGAGAAATCCGCACTCTCGTGTTCCAGTGACTCCTCCATAAAATTCTGACGTCAGGCTCGGGGTTGCAAACAGAACTCACCGATCTGATTCAGGGTCTGCTTCCACTTCGCCACTTCAGCAGAATCGGGATGATCCTCGATCAGCTTCAGCAGCTTCCCTCTTATCTTCTGAACCTTCTCCTCATTCACTTTCATGCCTTCTTCAAAAGCCTAAGAGAGATTAAGGGTACAATCCATTCTACAGGCACGATATCAAAAGTGATATTTTCAAACAATCCCTCATAGCCATAAGGAGTGCAAAGACCTTGAATCTAGAAAATTCCATGTCTATCACTAAGGACCGACTTGTCTGGTACCTTCTGCTGCTCCATCTGGGTCCTCATGGAGTTCCTCTCGGCCGACACGGGGTCCCAGCTGGCTGCCGTGTTCTTCATCTCCTCCAGGCATTTCATGATAGAGCCCGTGTCCTCCCGCGCCTCTCGAACCCGCAGCACCACTCCATTCAGCTCATTGGCCCGGGCCTTCAGAAGTTCGCCCAGGCTCTGGTACCCATCGTTTACATATGAGAGGTCCTGCTCTACAGCCATGAGCTCTGTCAAGGGGTTAAACAGAAGGACGACACATACAGTCGCACATCTCAGGTGATACTAAATTCTCAGGTTTCTGTTGATAAGTCATTATAACGGCATGTCAGGCTGGTATAGGGCATTAGAACCACTCAGTATCTGCATAAGTTCATTCACTATCTTTCAGAAGAGCATATATTCCAGTAGTCCTACTACAAGTCCCACCAAACTATGATTAATCTATTACTAGCCCTTGCTGCGTGGTCCTAGCTTGTTCCCAAGAAGCATAAGGACTCCGTCATTTTGTTCTAAGTCGCCATGTTCCATTATGCTTTTTCGTTTTTTACCTTTGTTGGTCAGATAAGCATGAGCACCTGAACCATTCATGACAGCAGATCCTACAAAAACAAGACAGGAAAAAAATCATAAAGATGCTTAATGTGTGTAGTTTTGTATCATCTCAGAACAACAAAAGTGATCCACCCCCATATTTATAACTCCGGGCTCTTTCCTGTCTCAGGCTGAAGACAATAATTGCTTTGACTCCCTCCCCACTCCGTGTCAATGCGTCAAACCATTAAGCTGCATCCAGGATTTATGGGAAAACTGATGACAGGTGTACCTGACTTGTGTGACGTCTTTGTTTTGGCAGGAGAGGTCAGAGCGGTGATAAGGCTACAGAGACTGGAACCTTTGCTGTTAACATCCTGCACAGCAGCTGCCTTAGAAGCCCACTCATCCAGCAAGGCCTAGGAGAGAACGTACACAGGCCCGTTAGAGAGTTTACAGTCAGACCAAACCCAGCCCCAGCAAGGCCTAGGAGAGAACGTACACAGGCCCGTTAGAGAGTTTACAGTCAGACCAAACCCAGCCCCAGCACGGAGGGAATAACGGCATCATGGTGGAAGGGGGTCTGAGCTGAAGACTCGATGTTCTCGACCATGATCCCAAATCCAAAGCTGCCCCCAGCTCTGCCCACCTAGGGCGCACTTCTAGCATGTAAATTCACCAGAAATGGGAGTTCTGTAATGGGAGAAGACCTTCTCCACTTTGATGTCAGGTTTGTTTATTAAAGCTTCATTTTCTTTCTTTTTATGTCTGATGATTTTTACCTCAGTGCTGCCTGTCTAAATGGAGGTTTTTGTAAGCTGTGATTCACGCCCTCACATCGTCCCCACATCTCCCCCACATCGCTCCCACATCACCCAGCCCTTCATCTCCCGGTAACACATATCCGCCCCTCATTAGATCTACATGCCACTTCAAAACACCAGCGCTTCATTGGGGGGGGGGGGGGGGTCATTTATTCATTTATTCCCTGTGCTCACAAGTCTCTATGATTAGAATTACATATTTAGGCCTCACCGTTCCACTATAAACATGGCGGGTTTGCGGCGAGCTCGCGTATGAGATCACCTCCCGCATCAGCCAAACTCGGCGGGCCTGAAGGATTCCCTTTTTAATCGCTCGGCGGTGAGCGAGGTTCAGGACAGCCCTGAGCAAGAATACCATAAATAGAACTATAGAGATATATTATTTTATTGTATATCTTAAACTGCATTTTAATTGCATTTCTCTATCTATGTCTTAAGTCCATGTTTAAACATGTTGTGTTTCAATGACTTTTATATTTATATTCTGTTTATTACCATTTGCTGCATGACCGGGGGGGGGGGGGGGGGCCATTTCAGTGTCTGACCCAGGGATCATACCGCTTAGGACAGCAATAAAATACTCTGACTGTGACTTGACTCAGCACTACGGACGGGTCACGCAGCGGAACGGCCATTACACCCCCGCCCCAGGCCAGCGGCGGGTTCTGACTCACGGTGACTGTTTGCAGGTCCCTGGCCAGGCTATCCTCGCTGCAGGAGGCCTGGGCGAGCGGCACCTTCCCCCTGGACTCCTCAATCCACTTCCAGAGGGCTCCTGCAGCCGACTTAAACTCGCCGAGCTGATTCTGGCAGGAGGACACCTCAGCCTCCCTGAAACGAGGGCAGACGTCAACGTCAACGTCTGTCTGTCTGTGTCTCCAAGCAACATACATGGTGTATTTTGGACAGGTTTCAATGTGAAGTTAGCGTGTGGACTTCCTCTTTAACACAGCAGTACAGATACACATCTTATCAAAGTCAAAACTTAAAAATGAATTTAAAACCAGATTTTTGAATGTCATTTCAGTGTCCAATTACTAGAAGAGGAACAGCCTGCGCTTAACCCCTAAAAAAGAGGATGTGGGTCAGTCCTGCAGAGTAATACAGTTACTATAGTGTCTCAAAGGTCCATCAGAAATCCCCCCCTTCATCTCCCACATGCGTTTGCATTACTCACTTCTCTTTCACAGTGTCTTTGAAGGCCTCAAAGCTGTTGGATAGCGTTTCCAATTTGCCCTGGATCTGAGCTTTGCTGGTCTCTGACCCCATGTCCACCAACTCAGTGGACAGCTGCTTCAACATTTCAATGTCCCTGGTGTGCTCCGAAAGCTCTGCGTTGGTCTCCTGCAGAATCACAGAGTACTTTATGGATGTGTTACAATTCAAAAGTGTCCAGGTCACCCGGGGCTAAATGGCCACAGTCCTACCTCCATCATCTGGGAGAGCTCATTCACGTTGGTCCCGGGCCCCTCCATCTCGGACAGGTCCAGCGAGCGCTTGGTCACAAACTGCTGTACCTTCTCCGAGGTCTTCTCAAAAAGTTCTACCTTGTCCCTGAGATCCTCCAGCTTGTTCACCCTTTTCTTGTGTTTCTCACAGGCGTCGGTGAAACGTTGAGACAGGGTGTCCATCTTGGCTTGGAGAGCCACCGCCGCTGATGGTTCTGCCGTCTCGATGAACATCTTCACTTTGGACTTCATTGCTGAGGTGCTGCTCTGACGACTCGACATGTCCCGCTCCATGGCCTGGCAACATGACAGACACATGGGGTAATAGGGAACAGTGCCACCTGTTGGGACACACACTACAAAACAGGAGGACATGACCAAACTCTGAAGGTTAAGAGAGCATGTTACGATAACATACACCAGGTCAAACTCGTGTGACCCGATCATGTATTGCTTGCCAATCCCCACCCTTACCGCCTCCTTGCTGAGCATGTCCCGCATGGCGGTTGAGTTCAGGGCTGGGGGGTCACTCTGCCCTAGGTTCTTCTCCACGTTCGCCATCCACGTCATCATCTCATCCAGCCCGTCCTGGACGCTGAGGGACCGCGTCAGCGTCACCTGCAGCTTTTCATGACGGTCGCTCACAGACTTGGAAAGGTTGTCGTACCTCTCTGCGATGTCCTCTAGAAGGCGGACGTCACAGGAAATGAGGTCAGCGCTTTACAATAACATCATTTCATTATGTTAAAGATCTTTTTAAAAAAAATGTGACACTGGACACAACAACATAAACCAAAGCCACTTGATTCTGCATTGTCACACACGTCCTTATGAATAGTATAAAATCTGGAATCCGCCACCTCGCTGAAAATTGCTTCGCTGGCATTTTTTTCCCCTCACCTACAGTTTCTTGGATCTCATCCTGGTTGGTCAGCAGGCCACCTTCAGCCGTGACCAGGGTATCGGTCACCTTGCGCAGGGTCTCCATGGCAGGCTGGTGTCCGGAGGTCTGTCCCTGCAGGGCCTGAGGATGAGAAGGGCACAGCGCCCCCAGAAGGTTAGATAGGGAATGGAAGCCACACTGACTGACAGCACACGAATAACAGGTTTACTGGTGTGATGAGCTCTGTAATGGAATACCACAGCTACCCAAATTATGTCCAGAATTTTATGGTTTTACATGTAATCTTATTCTTTATTCTGATAAAGACTATCATGCTCGTGTTTAATTTATAGAAAATGAGGAACCAGTGAGTTGCCTCATACGTCCAATATATATCCAATGTTGAAGATAATGCAGTATGTACTGGCCAGCCGAAGGGAATTCCCTTCCAAAGGGAAGTCCCCCTGAATAAATCCAGGACATTCACCCAGTTCTTGATAGACATGTCCCAGGATCTAAAGGGGAATCATGTTATCGGAGACACAAAGCCTTTCTGTTCCAACGCCTGATTCAACCCATCACCGCAAATTCGCAAGAAGATGTAACCTGATACGGATTCGGTTCCTATCCCATATGTGTGTGTCGGGGAGGAATCCGATCAGGGTGAATCATAGAGAAGCAGAACAGAGCACTTTGAAACACCCCCGTCCAAATACCGAAACTGCTGGGCAGAGCCGTTACATCGGAGTGCAGCCGCTCCAGGCTCAGGGCAGAACATGCCTATAAATAGAGGCTGAGGAGGAGGAGGGACTTTATAAGGCAAAGTCAGGCTGCAGGCGTGTGATGGGGGTGTCCGGGGGGCATGCATGCTGAGTGACGGGTGCGCGGGGGCGCCCCGGCCAACGGCGCCGGCACGCCTGCCTTGGTCTCCTCCAGCTGCCGCTGCAGCGTCTGCGGGTCGGCGCCGATGGGCTCGGACTGCAGCCTGCGCACCGCCTCATCCGAGCTGCCCAGCCACGCCAGGAGGCCGCTGCTCGCTGCCTGGAACTGCTGGGACTTCTCCACCACGTCTTTCAGGTTGCTGCCAAGCTGGTTACACTGAAAGCACAAGGCAGGGGTGATTTCTGCAGCACTGTCTGCGTTACTTAGTTAGTTGTGCTGCCGTAATGCCATTCCAGCCACTAGGGGTACATTCATGGCGGGAATCTATGGATATTAAAACGGACTGAACAACCAAAACAGTGAAAACTTCAGAAATAATTATAAAATATTACAGTTAAAACAATTCAAATAAAATGCTTAAGATTATCCCAGAAAATAGCCTCTGGCTTGACCTCTTTTAAAGAGTAAGTAAAAGAGAAACCACACCTAAGGGAGTTCAAAGGAGGACAATATAATGAAAGGTGTTTAACAGTTAAAGGAGTGTTACACGTAGGACATGCAGGGGAGTAAAGACATGAAGCAGCCCAGCATGTGACGCCTTGTCACATAACCCGCTTCCAACAGCTTTTAAGGTTAACTTTTGCCATCTATCCAAAAACTGGACCAGTTTCGTAAAATTTGTTATTAATATATTTATCCCATTCAGCTTCAATCACTATATGACAAAAGAGTTGAGGCTTAAGATCTGAAGGTGGTATTAAACACTGCTGTATATCTTGAGTTTAGGGCCTCCTTGCCAGTGGTGTCCGTTTGCTCATTCCGCGACGCACCGCATGACTGGGCACCCAACAAAGACCTACACTGCCCTTCTGTGCATACAGGACTGACAGACTAATTCAACTTTGTACAGCCACAGGATTATCCATCTTTATCCAGAGCTTGCAATCAGGACTCTGAGTCAGTTAAAAGTAAATAACCTACTTTGGGAAAGTTTACAGCAGGGCGCAGGCTTCTGTCATAAGAGCAGAACTTTCCCCTAGAAAATTCGGGTACCAGTGTTCAGCTGGTTGACATCCGTACATATGGGGCCGTGAGGCGGAAACCTTCCCCCAACGCCCCGCGGCTGCCGGAGGTGGTAGGTTGAGCCTGAGACTTTTGGTTTTTAGTCAAGTTCAGGATGACCTTCGGTTTCCCAAGCTTCCGGGGAAATGGGTCTGGTGTAGAATGTTCAGGTCATTATTTAGCTTTTCCAAATGAGGTTTGATTCTTAGTGAAAATGCTTGGATGTGCTTTGGTCTACTTTCATACAGATATGACAACTCTGATGGAAAATGTCAGGGTAGCACATTGTGGGTCACACAGCTTACAAGCACTGCAATATTGTGGAAAATGCTTATGTTTGTCATTTTCATTCGTTTTTTTTGGACAGTGTGACTCAGAAGTGGAGTATACTGAGACAAACCCACCAGTGAGCAATGCAGTTTTTAAGGAAATGTCGCCACCCAGTGGCCAAGTTAACAATTTCCAGCATCATAAATAAACCTGTACATGGAGCTAAACTTGCAGAACAACTGGCTCATTGTTGGTGAATTGCTTTTGCATAAATGCAGCACTGCGAATCGGCTCAGCACCTCGTAAGTTTACCACTGTGATGCAGTGATGTCAGGCTGATCACAGTGCTGAGGTCTCCGGACGTTCATGTGACACCACGATTGACGTGCCTACGCCCACACAGCCAGCATACCTCTGAGTGCAGAGCCTTGTAGCGGCCGGCCACCGTGTCCAGCCTCTCCTTCACAGCGGCGCAGGCCCCTGACGTGTCCACCTCCATCCCGCCAGGGTCCACCTGGCCGCAGGCCTTGGAAGCATCCAGAACCTTCTGCCCGGAGATGGTGATGAAGCGCAGGTCCCCTTTGTGTGAGATGACATCTTCGGAGAAGCTCTTCTGCCGTGCCAGCTTCTCGCACAGGACATCCAGCCGGCCAGTCGGCTCCCCCAGCTCGCGGGCGGCCGCTTCGGCCTCCTCCAGCCAGGCCTCAAACTCGCCGCAGTCGTCCCGAAACTGCCGCATCTCCTCCTGCGCCGCCTGAACCTGCTTCATCTGCAGTTCGGCCTGCGCCAGGGACGTGTCGTAGCGGGTGCGCAGCTCCTGCACGTCACCCTGCAGCTTTGCCCTCTCCCCCGGGGACAGGACCTGACCCTGCCGGTCCAGGACGGCCTGTGCCGACTGGGTGGCAATGATCAGGTCCTGCTGCTGGGACAGGATTTCCTGGTGATGGGCCTGCAGGATGGGAAGCCAGGCTTTGGGTCAGTGGATCAGCATGGAATCCAGGCCCAAAGAGAGATTTCAGACAGAGGAAGACTTAAAGCATCTAACTAGCTCTGAATCCAGACTCAAATGCTCTGCAGAAGATCATCAAGACATCAAGTAGCAATTAATCAATCTACTGATCCTTCCCCATAAAAATTACATCCCAAAGCAGATGTCTATCCATCCATTTTCTAACTGCTCTTTCCAGTCAGGGTTGCGGGGACAAGCTAAACTTGGGTAGACACTAATTGGGTAAATAACCAAGCAGAACCAACGGCCACCTTGACTCTGTCAAGCTGCTTGTCCAAGTCCATCTCGTGGCCGTTTTCCTCCCTCCCGTCCACAATGGAGATGTTCCCATTGGCGTCGTCCTCACTGCCTAGCGTGTTCGTCTCCATCTCTAGCACCGGGTTCCCGTTCTGCGTGGCCATCTCATTCTTTTCCTTGTCCTTCCCAATATTGGATATCCAGTCTAAGAGACCTTCGATTTTGGTTTTGCTCTCTTCCAGCTGCTCCACTGCTGCAACCTGGAAGTCATACAAGGAACCAGTTCACCAATATAATTCTCTGCTTCTTCTAAGACTGGGAAATTGTTTATAAGGACAATTGCAATAAAAATGAGAAAAAACACCAGAGACGTATTATTTCCTATTATAATATCAGACCGAACAAACTCTCTTTACCTTTGCAGTCTCTTGCTTAATAGCAGTGGTCATGACCTTCTGTAGATCCTTCCTGGAGTCCTCAGCTCGGTTTCTCAGCAGCTCAGACTTCCTCCTGGCCTCCTCCAGCTTGCCCTCGATGGCAGCAATCTGCTCGGGGTTCAGCTTGTCCCGGTTCTCCTCCAGGAACTTCTTGGTGCTGCTGATAACCTCAGTGAGGGCATCTACATTTGCCTGGACGTCTTCCAGCAAGGCCTGCAGAATCAACACAATTCCAGGGATTAAGAGAGACAATGACCATTGTTACAGATGAAGTCACACTATACGATAGTGGTATGACATGAAACATCACAGGAGTCTGAGAGCTGAGGTAAGCAGAAGCACCAACCTGATGGGTCTTCTGATACTGCTGCACATCCACGGCATCTCCACGCCCAGCCAGCTGCTGGTGGCCGATGAGCTTGTTCTCCACCTGGGTCAGGCTATTACACACCTCCTGCAGCTTCTGCATGTACTCCTTTTGCTTCTCCACAGCACTCTGTGTGAGAAAGAGACGCTTTGCAAAGGCCGTCCATGTCTCCACACCATCTGACAAGAACACGCCACCGCCACAATGCCTAGAGTATGCTGTAAACATGCTGGCCGTCCTCAGGCCCATGGGTGGGGCCACGCGGGAGGCAGGAGAGTGACAGAGGGAGTGGCAGGGCCTGTGTGTTAATTCTGCCAGTGTGCCAAGTCCATGCACAGGCCGGATACGTTCCCTCAACTGCAGTTAGATTTCAAAGCGTACCGAATGTCTCACAGCCTGAAAGAACATGAACATGACCAGAGAGGGTTAGTGTTTCACCAGCGGAAAAGAGCAGTTTAATTTTCTTTCAAATTTTGACACATGCAGTATTAAAATTACTGACACACTTCAATAAGTGAACATTAAGTAAAAATATGCATATCAGATTGATGGTGGCTTTATGTCACACATCCTTAAGTCTGTAAGCTGCATACATTGTAGAGCCTCTCCCAGGGCAAATGATCTGACATAAAGCCAAACATGTCATCAACAATTAGAAGCACACAGACAACCAGGGGCCTTCGCTCTTCAAACCTTCAGCTGATTCTCGTCCACCCTAATCTCCAGATGGAGATCAAGAGTGTGCCGCTGAGTGGAAACCTTCTCCATTAGGTCCTTAAATGCCCTCTGGGTGGCGCTGAGAGACTGGAGCAGATTTCTACTCTGAGAGGGACTCAGGTATTGGGCATGTTCCGATATGAAGTACTGGACCTCAAAGGCAATGTCCTCCAGCTGCTGGCGAGTGACGGACAGGTTCTCCTCCATGTCCTTCAATACCATATCAAGTAATAATTAATCAAATGTGAATACAGTCAGTTTCCATATTATTGACAAGAAAGGGATATACACTTCAACAGACCTTCAAAGGTGTCTGAAAAAATGATGAAATTGGGCTTTAAAAATAACCTGAGTCAATGGTACAACTAATCTAGAAATCATGCCATTTCAGAAAGATGTACCTTGAATTGCTGAATCTGTTCCTTTATCTTATCCAAGTCATCCATGTTCATAATACCAAGTCTGGAGACTGTCTCAGAAGTGTGATCAATAGACACTGAAATCTTTTGAATGTCCCTTATAAGATCTTGGAATGAAGACTCTAAATGCAACTACACAAGAAAAATATATTTTAGATTGATGCTTGAACCCACCAAAACAAACTGGAAAAAAAATATCTCTTCATTCCAGTTTTTTCAAAATGTTAAAATTTACAAAAGCAGAGATATATGTGACACTTGAAGCAAGAAGCCCAGTCTGGGGCACTGACCTTTCCTGCCTTGATGGCCTGCACTATAACTTCACTTCTTGTTGCAGACATTTCACGAACGTCAGAAAACCTGAGCTGCACGTCTCGGAGCGCTGCAGCCAGATCCCGGCGGATCTGTTCAGGAACGTGTCCATTAGCAGCCTTTAGCATGTGTCCCGCAACACCCAGATCTGTAGCGAGGGTGTCAGCCAAAGCTGAAAGCTGTGTGTCTAGTGACTGGAAAGAGAGAGCGTGGCTTCTGTCAGCACCGGGACAGGCGAGAGGGAGAGCCAAGCACCTGCACATGCAAAGACGCTTAACCACGGGGCAGAGATGAAGCTGAGGAGAGAAAACCTGCTTCTACTGATATGAAAATTACTGACCGTAGTTTCCTCCAGCTGATTCTGCAATCCCTCCATACTATTGCTCAAAAGGCCTTGACTCTCAAAGTCATTCTTAATATCCTCAATAACATCTGCATGATCCTGAAGTCTGCCCACAAGTTCCAAATAATTTTGAGTGGAGCACTGCAACTGACAAAAAAAGTGCTAAATTTGTCACTGTTTCACAACTGGTTCAGATAAACCACAAGTACTTCTGAAATAAGTTTCTTCTGAAGTAAGTTTTTTCTTACCTTGTATGTCGTTTTGTCGTGGTCTTCTGTGCTTTCAGCTGATTCATGGTCACCTGATTGCTGAAAAGTGATGGCCGAGGGAAAGGATCCCAAATGGGAAGCATCTTCAGGGGTCTTAAGGACGCTTGTTTGATCAGCGCTAAGCACCTGCTCATGGCCAGCCTCCTGACAGGAACTCTCTACATTATGGGGGGTCCTCCCAGCAACGGCCAGGAGCACATCAGCCTTAATGATCGACATCTCAGAAGCAATCTGCTCCTGCTCTGGTGTTCCCTCAAGATGAGCTCCTTTACATGAAATTTGTTCATGGTTTCCAAGTGGCTGGGACTGATCCAACCATAGTACCTCCTGGTTTGATGAGTCACCATGAGGCTCTGACCATTTATCAAAAATTGATTCTCTCTCTTCATAAAGGGAACTTGAATTCTTTTGGAGGTTTCTATCGATGTCTGACATCGACGTTATGGGAATAACATCCTTAGTGTTCAAGGTCTGCAGCCTATCGGCATCCAGGCCTATTGACGTCATTTTCCCCTGCTCAAAGAGACTGCTTCTCAGCAAGTCCTGAGAGATTGGTGAGATTTCATCACGTGGAATTACAGCAGGATCATCACAAAGATCAGTCACCTTGTTTTGCCCATCATGATCCAATCTGCCTGTTCCCACACAAAGGACTGTTTTAATAGCTGAATGGTCCAACAGTTTTGAGTTCTTTTCTGAATCTACAGAAAATTCCCCCAGAATATTTTCATCCAATTGATTTTCAAAAGTTATATACAATTCTGAAGCAGGAATTCCATCTCCAACATCAAATTCAACGGAATCTTGTTTCTGATATGTTACCTTTCTGGAGGGTTCAGTTCCCAAAATAGGCATATGTTCACATGACAATGTTAAATGACAGCTTTCTGCTGACAAATATTCCCCTGAATGTTCGCCAGACGCTGACTGACCACTGTCCATGGACACCATGCTTTGGCTGTCACACCCAGCTTCAGATTCTGTCTCCACTTTGAGGACCAATTCAGATGCTACACCTGGCAATCCTCCAGCATTCTCTGCTTCACTCCCGTAAGTTTCCTTCACAAAGGTACCTTCCCATTGGTTTGCAATGACTTCAGATGCCGAAGGATGACCCTCTGCAGGGGGGTCACTGGCCATCATGCTTGTTTCCTCATTTAGGGTGGATGTTTGAACTATTGAAGTATGTCTCTGAAACACCTTATCATTCAAATTATGCAATGAAGTCTCATCAGATATGAAAGGACTTCTTTCAGCAGGATCTATGCTTTTGTCCATTACTACTAAATTAAGTACAGCTGCTGAATTACCAATTTCATTGTTCGGAATAGCATTGTGCATTTTGGATATCTGTGACGAGCTATGCATTTCAACAATCAATGCTGAATTGGGATTTTCAGATGCCTGTGATGAACCATGCATTTCAGTGATCTGAGTGGCATTGTGCATTTCGGACATCTGTGCTGAGCTACGCATTTCACTAAGTGGCACTGAATTGGGATTTTCAGATGCCTGTGATGAACCATGCATTTCAG
>JABJVO010000062.1:1092895-1116090 GCA_026770805.1 Boulengeromyrus knoepffleri
GAGCTACGCATTTCACTAAGTGGCACTGAATTGGGATTTTCAGATGCCTGTGATGAACCATGCATTTCAGTGATCTGGGTGGCATTGTGCATTTCGGACATCTGTGCTGAGCTACGCATTTCACTAAGTGACACTGAATTGGGATTTTCAGATGCATGTAATAAATGTTGTGGCTGAGTGATCTGTGATGAATCGAACATTTCACTGATGCGTAATGAAACAGGCATTTCAGATACCTGTGTTGAACTACTAATTTCATTTGATGTTAAATCAAGATTTTCAGATGCCTGTAACAATCCATGTGTCTGAGTGATCTGTGCTGAACTGAGCATTTCAGTAATTTGCAATGAAACCGGAATTTTGGATATCTGTGTTGAGCTAAGCATTTCAATGGCTGATGCCGAATCAAACATTTCAGGCTCCCAGGATAAACCGTGCGTTTTGGTGATCAATGCTGAACACTCCTTTACACTGTCTTCCACATCTACATTTGCTGGAAAGTTCTCCAATCTTTTCTCACTGCCTTCACCCTCATGTTCCGCACAGTCTGTCAGACAAAAATCCCCCTGAGCTTCAGCCATTCCTAGATGATTCCTATTTCCAGATTTGTGTGAAAGAGCAGCTGTGCCAGTTTCTTCATGAGCTACCAATACCTCCTGTGGAGGCACCCCAGGTTCAAAAACATTCAGAGTCAATGTTTCAGTTTTGAGGTTAGAAGGCATCTCCTCACTCGATACCATGTCTGTGGGACAGTCGATTAAGTCTTTCTCGTTTGACATCTCAATGACATCATTATTTTGATGGCCATTTCGTAAACCAAAAAAAGTGTTACTATTTTCCTTACAGACCATGAATGAATTAGCCACACAAGAGTCAGCGCTCTCATGTGTACCAAATCCATCATGTTGTTTTTCAGGCTGCACATCATGTGCATTGGTAGATTCCTCTGCATAATGTGTACAATATAGTGTGGCAACAGTTTTATCTTCATCTTTGACTTCATCAATCTCACTGGAAAAGCCTGTGCTCTCAACCAGCACGTCCTTCACATGGATAGAGTTTCTCAGCCCAGACTGGTCAGATAAATTCCTTTCAACAGATGGTTGTAATTCAGATCCTTTAATATGCACATACTGATCAGTCATTGCATCGATGGCGGGATCTTCCGTTACCTCAACGGAAATGGATGGATCACCTGGTTTATTTTTAATTTCTTGACTAACAGCATCAAAACCACATGAACCTTCTATCATGTGCTTAATATTTACTGACATGTACTGGTCATCTGTTCCATATACTCCTTCAGTTCTATCAAACAACAGGTCATCTGTAAGGTCACAGGTCTGCATTGTCTTATCTTCATACTTCCAGACATACTTCACTGGCCCAGTGCATTCTTCTTGCAGACTGTCAGTTTTAGGATCTTTTAGAATGTCAATACATTGCCTTTCCTGAACATATTTAAGATCACTTATAATGGAATTCATTATTGCCCCAATTGTCAGGTCTGATCTGAAAATGCTTTCAACCAGGTCATCAGATATAAGACCTTGCTCCAAAGCCTCACTGACAGTAATGCATTTTTTAGATTCTGAGTCACACAATCTCCCCAGAAGTTTCTGTTGTTCCATGATCTGCAGTGCAACTTTTGAGGATACGGAGCCCTTTTCCACAGCTTTTTTCAGAGTCAAAAGAGTCTGTGTTTGATTGCATGGCACGTGATCATCATGTAACTGTAAGGCTAAGAGTTCCAAAGCAGTTCCTTCATCTACAAGTCCTTTATTGAGGGCAGCATTGAGATCATACCGCTTCCCAGATGTGACATCCAAAATTCCACCTTCCTCAACTTGTGCCTTCAGGAGATGAACAGCATATTGTTGTTCCTCCTTCTCTCGCCAAACTCTGTCACCATATGCCCGTTGTTCTGGATGTTCGGCTAAAGACTCTGAGTTTTCGTCTACGTTTATCTGAACATTTGGTGCTCTGACAGGATGAGAATCTGTTTTCACTAAAACTCCTTCTGTTGAGCATGAGCCCGTATCATAACAAACCTCTGAGCTGGACGTTGGTGATGTCTCCTCTTTGGTCTCTACCATTTCTGTTTGTTTGGCATGACTTACATTCTCATTTTGCTTTTCCTGGCTTTCAGAAACATCTAAATCATCAAAAGCGTGACATTTCAGTTCATCACCTTTTTGGTATGAGTGAGTAATGCTTTGTTTCTGGGTTTTAAGTGCATTTTCAGAAAGATCCTGTAGTTCAGATTTAAACTCCATGGCATCAGCCTCATAGCTCCTGGATTTTGTAGGCTTTTCATAACCACCTTGGGACTGCCCATTAGCTGTATGACATGAGATGAGCTCATCCACATCTGGGCTCCTTTGTTCCTCCTCTATTCTGTCTTCATTAAGATACAAACAGCCTTTATCTTCCACACTATTGTCATGGTAAAGGTCTGCGCCTGTCAACGTCTCAGTGGTGTCATCTTTTGTTGATGTCTCCCATGAAGCTAAGTCATCAATATTATTAGTGGCATTGTGCTGCATTTCAAGGCTGGGTTCCATAATGCTCTCTGTAAAAAGTTGAGCCATTTTATTTAATTGACCATCAAATATTAAAAGCCTTTGTCCTGATTTGGGATCCATGTAGCTATTCATCATAAGGTACGAAACAAACAACTTCCTTGCTTCTGTGGGTGAGGGAACGAGAACGTTCTTTGCATCCATCGGCAGATCTTCTGCACCTTGGTGGGATCCTTCGAGCTGAAGCTCTCGCCAAGAGAGCCACGTGGAAAATTTGTCATTCGGTTCATCAATATCTGGGAATGAATCGGGGACTTGGACAGTTCTCAGCACGTTATACGTGCATTTATTTATCAAACCGTACTCCGTTGCCGATTCAAAGCTCACAACTTCAGAGACTTCTGGTACGTAAAAAGCTGCAATATTCTGCCTGTTGCTTAGCAGCTCGCAGGCGACCTGATTGTTTATCATTTCATGATGCAGAGAGGTTGACACGGTCAGGATTTCACCAGAATGAGGCCAAATAAGTCCCATAAAGCTCTTCTGTCTTTCCAGGACTAAGAGAGCACTGCTGGAGCTCATTAAGTTGCATTGCACGGCTTCATCGATTGTCAATCTTTCACCATTGTGAGGATTAACAATGCCACCATTCTGGACCTGAAGGTTTAGCACTCCACAGGCAGTGTCCTGATCAATCAAGCCTTCTGCTACGGCCTCCTCGACAGTCAATCTGAAGCCTGTTTTAGGGTCAACAATGCCGCCAGCGAACAACTGAGCACCCAGCAGTCGGAGGATCGTTTCTCGATCGATGAGTCCTTCATGCACAGCTCTCAGGATGCTGATCTCTCTACCAGACTTCAAAGATATGGTTCCATCTCTTCCTTTCTTCACCGGCAGCAGGCGGAGGCCAGTATCTTCATGAAGGAAGCTCCTCTGCACAAGTTGGATAAGTGAGACCTTCTCTGCTGTGTTGGGGTCGATCAAGTCCTTCCAGTTATTTTGCCTTTCAAGTACCTTGACAAACAGTGAAGCGGGCATCAGGCCATACTGAAATGCACTTTCCAGGTTCAGAACGTCCCTTGCGTACGTTACTCTTAATCCACCTGTCGCCAGCTGGATCTCGATTATCTTAATAGCCATTTCTTCCGAAATAGTCCCATCTTTCTCTGCAGCTATGACGGGCAATGGCTCTGAAGTATACCTCGCACTCAGGGTACACCGGTTTGCCTCGTTCAAGTGTTGTAGCTGCTGGTAGGTGGCTTCATCCACCAGGTTATGCTTGTAAGCTTCCTCCAGATTCACACACCTTCTGAATTCAGGTATAATCAGTCCAGATGTAATCATCTGAGCCTCAAGCAGACTAAGCCCAGTAAACTGGTCAATGAGACCACTCTGTACTGAGTGACAAACACTGTACACAGCTCCACTGGCTACTTCAAGTATCCCTTCAATGTTCTGAAAATCCTGCAAGAAAAAAAAGGCCTTGAATGTCAAACTTCAAACTGACTGTACTATATATCTATATATCAATATATCTATTTAACATTATACTGGTTTCTGATTACTAATTAAAACAAAATTGAATATGTACTCACCAGACAGTCAGGCACATGAATGTTAAGAGTTGTCAACGCAATAGTGCAAGGCTGTATCAGAGTTTCAACAGCGTGAAGAATACATTAAAAGCAGCCATGCATCTGTGAACAGAGTATTTCTGCATTTCGCCAAAACAAAGTTAGTTATAGACACAACAGAGAGCATCGTTTTAACTTTAGGATCACCTGTGACGATTAAAAGACATGTATCTGCACCTTGATTTCACCCGCTGCTGTGAAAGGTTAGGATGAGAGTGAAAGACGGTCATGCTATGCATGTTTACAGCATACTCCTTCCTGAGGACCTACTACGAGGCAGTTCTGTGTGGCGGTTTTGCAATTCCCACAATGTACGCACAGTCCGATGGCAGCCCATGGGACTGACATTTTTAAACACTTGCTTGAAAGAAACAACAGAAATGTGGCATCACATGCATTAGGTCACACTCGGAAGAAGTAAACAAACAAAGAAAACGGTTAGTTGTGCATCATGCAGCCATTGGTGGACACCAGCACAAATGGCCGAGGGGGTGGTTTCCTCACCAGGTCAGCTGCAGGAATCTGCTCAGCACAGTGCTGGGACAGATTGCTGTACTCCTGGTGGAGAGCCTTCAGCTGCTCTTTCATTTCCTTTTCCTCCTCCTCAGACATCCTGCAACGCGGAGGCACAAGAGAAACATGTGTTTGTTCTACCTTAGGATGCCCGTTCACAAGTTCATAAAATGTCACACTAACGATTAATAGGAAAAAACACACAGGCATGCTCATGTAAACCCAGCCGGAAGGAAAGGAATCTGCTTTTAAAGAAGTAGAAGGTTCTACTGGGGCTGTGAGCACACCTGCCACTGAATCTGCTCAGCATCATCTGTGTGGTCCTCAGAGCTTCAGCCACCTGCTCCTTCATCGCCCCCAGTTCCTCTGTCGAGACCTGAAATGCAGGCAGAAGTTAAACAGCCACACTGCATATATCTAACCCCTGGCCACTCGTGCATTTCTCGCTGTGGACTCAAAAGCTTCACAGAAACTAAACAGATAAACAACGTGTCCAGCATCACTTCTTGGGAAGTAAGTAAAGTCCTACCACAAATTAAGTCTGCAGTGGGATTATCAAATGCCCCTTTAAAATGTAGTGTAAAAACTTTAGACAACCATCTAATGATTTGGTTTATTTTTATACCATATACTTTCTCTTTGTTTAGTTTCCGAAGAAACTCTACAGTGATAAATTAACTATGTTACAACATTTCTTGGGGAAAAAATTTAAACACATAAAATGGATGCCTTAGTTCCTCTCTTTCAAATTGTATCCTAGATTTGCCAAATTAAAAAAAGTGGCAGGATCAACTAGCGTATCATTTAAAAAAGGATATGAATTAGTTCTCTGGTGGCAGTTAGCTCATCTGTAAATGATTTTAAGCAGAAGTTGAGCCACCCAGTTAAGGTTTGAAATGTAAGGAAATGGTGGCAGGTGGCAGTGTGCCCATTAGGACCTCTGACGGATGCAGGATTCACTCCAGAGGCTCCTCCCATGATCACATGTATGATTAGTCATGAACAGCCTGCAGCTGACTGCCAATTGGGCTGTACCATGCATGTGAAATATACTTTCAAAGTTGTCTGTGAGTGAGACCTGACTTATTTCTGTCAGCAGGGTACGTGTGGGTGCTGAGCGCAAGGCGGTATCTCTCGACATTCTCTGAGTATTATAAATCAAGTTTAAGGCGTAAGTTGGGGACAGGGGGCGGGTGGAGGTGTGACACTAACAAACAGCCACTCTTTCACTTGCTTTACCACTTTATTCTGTGTGATTCTGCATAAATGTTCCCAATCAAAATTATGCAGAACAACTTTCCCCTGCTGCAGTACATACAGCAAGGTCAACTGATAAAAGATATGTTCATGTTGTAAGTGCTCCTCCTTATTCATCAGAGAAAGCGTTTGTTAAGCTGTGGCTGTCTGAAGCTATGCACACAACCAAATGGTTAAATGTGCATTATGAAGTGAAAGGGGATATATCTATGGTAACCGTTCATGTATGTAGGTTATATAATGTGTGAAACGTGTCTTGTTCTTTGCCTTGTGACATTTTAGGTTCTGGGGGTGCTTATGAACATACAGTCTACTGATCAGAAAACTCCAGCAGTGGTAACACCTTTTGAGTTTGGGTTGATACACTGCTGGTCGTCACAAATGGGACAAAAAAAGAAACCTTGGTTCTACAAAAAGTTCACCAGACTAAGTTTGTTGAGAAATACTGGAGACGTGACAGCACTGGCTGGGAACTGCAGGCCTTAGCAGACTGTTTACCTGTGGCTGACTAGGTGCTTTTCCGTTGCTGCTACCATCATCTATCACAGGCTTATCTTCTCTGCTAAGGCCCCTTTTCATACTGGACATCCAGTTTAACAGCTTATTGACCTTCTCACCATGCTCCTTCTTCTCGTCGTCTACAGATTTCTGGGATCGGGGGAGAGAGAGTCAGGTTGCCTGTTACAGTAGGTCAGTGTGGTGGCATGTGTCACAATGGCGGAAATGGAAAGGGAAGAAAAAGCCAACAGGGGAGGAGCGTGGACAACCTTCCACTGGGGTGTTGAGGAACAGGGTTAGCTCCTGCCAGATGGAGTAAGGAGATGGATTAAAATGTTAGAATCCTTAAAGCATGTAATAATTTTAAGTTATTGTTTAATATGAATATATACCAGTGAATACAGCAATGGAAGCAGCTGTGATTCAGTGATTCATCAAAATCCATTGTTAGATGTATACAAAACCAACATAAATCCTCATAGAATACATGTACATTAAATCACAATTCAAATGTCACAAAAAGAAAAAAAAAAGGACAAAATCCCACCTGTTAAATTTTTAAAGATTATTAACAGTATATATCTTAATTTACATTTTCATTTGACATATGCATCAAATACAAGTGTTGTGAAATTTAAGCCTATGCTGTCTGGCTTACAGTAATTCAAGCATCATCAATACATCCAGATGTAATGGAATGATGAGGAACCGCCAACACATTGAAGTTTGGTCGCCTCCAGGAGTTTGAGGCCAGTATGACGGTCAAAGATGGCTTTTTCTAGGGCATCCTTGAATGACATTTTCCTTTTAGTTTTGGGACAGCTCAGATTTTTAGTATAAGACTTCTCATCTTTCAATTGCAAGAAAACAGCCTCCTCGACAAGGCCACTCTGGATAGCCTCCTCCATCTTGACTCGAGCCTGAGTCTGTGGGTGGATCAGGCCTCCTGTAAGGAACTGGTATTCAAGGCACCTGAAGCCTATATCTCTTGGGAGCAGGTTCTGCTGCATAGCTTGTGTCATGGACAGGATCTTGGATGTCTGTGAGTGGACGATGCCAGAGCAGGCTTGCTCAAACTGTAGGAGCTGGCGGGCTAAGGCCTCATCCAGAAGCCCTCTTCTAACAGCCTCTGCCACTTTCATCTTCTCTCCTGTTGATGGTTCACAAATGCCACCGGTACACACTTGTGCCTCAAGCAGCCTTACAGCAGTAAGTCTGTCTAACAGATTCTGCTGGAGCCCCTTATAAATGGATACCCTTGACTTTAGGCTGAAGTCCCAAAGCCCAGCAATAGGAGAATGGGGATCTTCATAGATGGTCTTCCTCGAAATCAAAATGTCTACAAGCTCATTAATACTTAGGAGCCCTGATCGATATTTCCCTAGTTCTGCTTTATCTAGCATCTTCAAAGTCAGCGAATGTTCAATGCAAAACTGCCTTCCGCTTTTATAGTCTGTCAAAATGTGCAGCATCCCGCCACTTGAATCCGTCACAGAGCTTTCCTTCCAATCTGTCTCCTGCTGCGAGAGCAAAAGGTAGGTCTTCCTGTCAATATGTTTGTCCATATATGCCTCATATGTTGACATTTCAGCACCGTAACAGCTGTCGATGACTGATATTCTGTGAGTGCGAGTGAGGGTGATGTTCGAGAGGTGCCGGTCACCAACAGGCAGGAGTAACACACGACCATTAACATCAAAGACACATGTTCTGAGCAGCTCGCAGTAGTAAGCTTTCTGGCCTGTGTCTGGGTTATGGAATCCCTTGGGGTTGCTAACTGGTTCATAAAGACTCTGCAAGGTGGCTTTGTTTATAAACCCCTGCTCAAGTGCGATGTTCAGGGGCAGTCGAATGCCACTTTGTGGATCGATCAAGCCACCCGTGGCAATCTGTGCTTCAAGGATCTTTCTACCTTTGTGCCTGTCGACAATCCTTTCCTCCATTGCCTGAAACACAGACAGTACCTTGCCACCATGAACGTAGCCACTGATTGCTTTCTCCGCATCTAACAATTTATCTTTCAACTCCCTCAAAACAATCCCTTTATCAAGAGCTTCCAGGACAGAATAGGCTTTGCCTGTAGCCTGGTCTATGATGCATCCAGTAGCAGCCTGTGCTTCAACAAACTCTATAGCGTATGTCTTCGCTATGAAACCCTTCTCTGCAGCTTCCATGAATGAGATCTTTTTCTTGCTTGACTCCAAGTAAACACCTGCAATTGCAGATGATTTGCTGGTGAATTTGGCAAGAGAATCCTGTACATCTTCCAGGGTTTTGTGGCCTGATTGTAACTGTTGGATGGTGTCACTCTCTAAGAGCTTAAGTGCCACCAACTGTTGAATACTCACACGACCCCTAAGGGTGTGAAGCTGAATACTGTCCATGAGGTGAGCTGGTCTCACATCAAGGCCTTTTATATCCTTTACGTTTGGAGAAACCACATACACTTTGACGTCGGCTGAAATGGAGTTGGATTTACATGGTTGACCTTTCTCTGGGGGCACTTCTGCACACGTTGAGGATCCAGTGACAGCATAGTGCCCCTGTTCACTCACATGCTGACTGACATTTTGAATCTTCTTTTGGTTATAAATGTTAGTCTTGTCATCTGTCATTACTGGTTTATCATTTACTCTTTTCTTCTCTGCGTTTGCTATCTGTAAATGCAAAATTTTTGGAACCATTAGAAGTTAAACATTTTCCACAGCAAACAGGTATGTGTGTAAACGGAAACAATTCTGAAATTAATTGCAATGTTTCTACTGCTATTTTCCAGTGAGTTCAAGTTTCAAAATGATCAGTGAAGAAAAAGGACCGAAAATGTCAAACGTTTTTACCTTTAATTTTCTTAGTTCCTCCTCTTGTTTACCCTTAATCTTATCATGAGATAACAGCATCCTTTTCGCAGCCTGCAACTCAATCTTCAGTTTAGTAATCTCATCATCATTCATACACTGCTGGAATTTATTACTCCTGCCATCCACGTCTTTAATCTTTCTTGATTCAGAGGTGGAGACTTCCAACTTTAAAACCTTTTCCTGGAGTCCTTGCACCTCCTTTACGTAAGACACATTTTGCTCCTTCAGAGACCTCAGTTCCACTTCCCTTACTGCTAACTTCTGTTCTGTCTCAGATAACATTTCCTTCAGCCTTTGATTCTCCTTAGACATGACATTTTGGACGCTGTCCATCTTAGAAATACTCGCTGTTAACTTTGTGTTTTCAGTTTCTAAATCTGTGATGCGAGTTTTTGCATGAATTAGTTCCTGGTTGATGACATCCTTCTCTTTCTCTACTTGACTGACCTTTGAATGAAGAGTGTCTATTTGCTGCTCTGTCTCCTGCTTTGATCTTTGAGTACTCTCATTGAGAGTTCTTAATTGCTCAATCTCTTGATGCAAGTATTTCTTTTCGTTTTCAGCAGTTTCTGTGTTGTACATGTGTTCTCTTGACTTCTTATCATATTCAAATTTGGCATCTGATTCTTTCAACAGAAGTTTTTGCTCCATCTCTTGTTGGAATATTTCCAGGTGTCTTTCATAAGCATTTTTCTGCAGATCCAATTTTCCTTTTAAGTCATTCAACATCCGTTTGCAATTTTCAAGCTGTTCTTCCAGCTTCTGGGACCTCAGCTGGGCAGCTGAGCATTCCTTCTGCTTCTGCCGCACTTCCTCCTGTGCTTTCTCAAGTTTCTGTCTTAACAGAGAAACCTCCAAGGTCAATGCCCGAGATTTCTCTTCCACCGCACTTCTCTCCCTCTGTAGAACTAAAATTTCCTGTTTGAAATTTGTTGAGAACTTTTCTGAACTTGAGGTCATTTCTTTCAGTTTCAGCCTGTTCCTCTGAAGTTCTCCTTCAAGCTCTTTGATTTTTGACTGGTTCATCCTCCCCTCTTGGGTGTCCTTCTGCAATTCTTCAGTTGTTCTCCTCAGAGAAGCTTTCACAGCATCTAATTCTGCCTTGAGAGTAATCAGTGTTTTGTCTGCAGCCGCCTTGTCCTTCTGAAGAAGGCCAATATCCTTCTTGAGATCGGAAGTAATAATGTCAGTATTTCCAGTCATCTCTTTGATAGTCTGTTTATATTTCAAAAGTTCACTCTCTAGCTCCTTTACCTTGGAAAAATATTTCCGAACCTCTGTGCTCTCCTTTTGAATTTCTTCCTTGGCTTTCCTTAATGTCAGATTCAAATCACTGATTTCAATCTTCTGTTCTTGGACTGACTTGTCAGCCATTTTCTTTTCAATGCTTACAGAGTTGATTTTGGATTTCAGGTTTGTGATTTCATTTTCATAATTAGCTATGCTCAGACTAAGGGCATTGTTTTTCTGTTGTAGTTCTGATGTTTTCCTGACTTCTTCATTGTAGTCCCTCAGCTTAATCTGAAGCTCATGTAAGGCTTGTGTTTTCTTTAGTAGTTCATCTTCTATGATTTTAACTTGAGTTTTTGTACTTTCAGCCTGAGATTTATATATATTGATTTGTTGGTCTTTGCTGCCCATTTCCATGGAAACCTTGTCAAGTTCTGATTTCAAATTTTTCATTGATCTCTCACTCTCCAAATTAATTTTCTTTAGTTCATCCACCTTCTTTCTTAACTGAACAACAACTTGACTGTTCTTCTCAAGTTCCATCTCCAGATTTCTAGCTTTAAGTTGAATCTCCTGATCTGACTTTGTCTTCAGATTAAAGTCTTCTTTGGTTTTCTGGAGAAGCTCTTTCAAGCCCTCCACCTCCTCCTTCCGGGTTTTGAGTTTCTGTTCAGCATATGCTTTTTCTTGCTGTAAGGTTTCTATGGCAACCTTCAGGTTCCTGAGATCATTGTCTAATTTAGCATTGTTTCTCGTCAGCTCGTTGACCTTAAATCTCAAACAATCACCATCAGCCTGTTTTGTGCTTAGCTCGTCCTCCAAGCAGCGCATCTTGTGATTTATTTCCTGTTCCAAAGAGCTCTTCTGAACCAACTTTCCATGGTTTATTTTTAACTGCTCCTTCAAGCCTTCAACTTCAGTTTTATGGAAGATGGCTTTTTGCTCCAGGGATGATTTCTCCCTCTGCAAGGACTTTACTTGCTCTTGAAAGACATAAACAGACATCTTTAGTTCTTTAACTTCCTGCCTCAGCTCCTCTAGCCTCTGTCTGTTACTGCTTCTTTCAGAGTCCATTTCCATCTGGAGCTTCTTCAGCCTGCCATTCGCATCATCTAAAAGCTCCTTGAAACGCTGCACTTTCTCTTCAGCCATAGTTTTCTGCACCAGCACTGAATTCAGCTCTGACTTCAACGTCTTGACTTCAGACTCAGCCCTCTTCTTTCCCATGGCCAGTTCTTCGATCTTATGCTGAAGCATCATGTCTGACCCCAGAAGGTTAGCACTGGCAAAGCTGCACTGATGCACAGTCTCCCTCACAACGGACATGTGCAGGTCACTTGAGGATTCCCTGGACTCTGACTTCAGGGCCAGGTTCACCTCCATGCCTCGCACCAAGTCCATCAACTCAGCCTCGGTATTCTCTTTGGCCCTCAGCTCCCGCTCCAGAGTGCGTGTGTGCTCCTCCAGGTCTTGCACATCACTGTCCTTCCTCAGCAGGTGTTTCTCCAGCTTCCTCCTGAGCAGTGTGCTTTCCTCGATGTTCCTCTTCAGCAGCTTCAGGCTGGACACCAGGGCGGAGTGCTTTGCCTCGGACTGCTGAACAAGCTGTCGTGCTCGGCCGAGCTCCAGCTCAGAGGCTGCCTTGCCTTTGACTACCCCCTCCAGCTCTGAACGGTACTGTTTCACTTCATACTCAGCCTTGGACTTCTGGAGGGACAGGTCATCGATGGTCCTCCTATGGGCCTCCAGTTCCCCTTCGAGGTGCTCGAGGCGCTGCTGCCTCTCAGCCAACACTGCCTCCAACTCCAACACGGTGCCCTTCAGCCTGACCAGCTCCTCCTCACTGGCCGCCTTCTGCATCTCCATACTCTGTGTCAAGGTGATATACTCACTCCTTTCTGAGGCCTTCCTCCTCTACAATAAGAGACATCATCATCTAATGCTCATGTCCGGCAGAGAAAGTGAAGGGTTAGGACTTCGTGACCAGTGCTTGCGTACTCACCGTGGTGAAGCATTCAGCTCCGACACCAAGTATCCCCTGCCACCTTTCAGCATGTAAAAGCTCCTATGACTTTCTAGCATTTACTACAAAGCACCATTTTGTAGCAGGAAAATATCCATCACCATCAGCAATACAAAAGAACGTGTCTTTTGTATCAGCATTTCAGACTCAGAAAACCCGACTAGGAACAATGTAGAAAGAGGAATTAACAACATCAATCACTGTCTACAAAATATGATGAAAATGACATAAAAAAAAAAACACAATGAAAAACCATTGCATCAAAATACAATAAAATAATACTTCTTCAAAAAAAAAGTTCAAAGAGATTTCATAAATTTTAGCCCATAAATGCTAAATCAACATCATTTATAATTTATTTACAATTTTATCTGTATCTCAAAAATGAATATAAAATATTATAAACACATTAAAAATAAAGGCATCATAAAAGTTCAAACCTTCAAGAACGAGAAGAACAAATGAAATAATTGGGCATTTAGTTACACTAGTATCCCATATTCGAAACTGGCGAGTGACCAACCCCTAGCAGTGTTAGTTTGCCTGGAGACACCAACAGCAATGTACAGGATGAGAAAAGCAAATGCAATGAACGGCCATGCAGACAAACCACCAGAAATCCATTCAAACCGTAACCATGAAGGTCCAAGCCACACAAAGGTATGACAAAAAACAAGCCTCATGAGAAATGTGCGCAGGGATTTTCTGCAATCAGCACTCATCAGTTTACCATAAGCTTACTGTCAGTCAATTAGGAATTCTAATTAATACATGAAAGTCATTGATCTATGTGAAGTACAGGAAGAAAACAGAATACTACTGAAATTCAGCAATACTACAATTTTTACTACACTTTTATAGTGTATGTGAAACGTACTTTATAGTTTTAGCTGAACCAGCATTAGGACTATAATGGAAATAATGGAATAAGATGTCTTGTGAGGCCCACAGAAATCTCCTACCTCTTCCTCTTCAGTCCGCTTCAGGTTCTCACTTGCAAACTTCACGTACTGGGTCATGAGGGTCACCAGAGCTGTGTATCGAGTCCGCAGTTCCATGAACTGCAAGCAGAGCAGAAGCAGCCATTCTCAGTACAGGGACCCCAACGCGACTCGCAAACTCCACCTGACTGGAGCAAAACGGCCCTCACTTCCTGTATGATGGCGTCAGAGGAGCTCTGCACCCGCCGCCGCTTCACAGGGGATTTGTGCTGTGAGTCCACCATTGCCCTGTAGGTCATCAGCTGCAGGTCGTAGTCCTGGACAAAACAAACGGAATCCTTGGTGTCCATAATTCAGGCCCCAGAAGCAGTTTGAGGAACATTTAACCCAGATTCATATGTTTACCCATATCAAAAAGGTGTTTTGAAAGAGTCAGTCAGCTGTTTCAAAGTAAATTTTTATTCAGAGCAGTACAACATTGACCTTCCAACTTCAATGAGCCTGGTGGTTTACCAGACAATAAAAACCACATATTTAGCACGTGTGCAGAGTCACCTTGACAGCAGCAGAATACTGCTCTGAATACTTCTGGCATTCATCAATCTTGCTTTGCTTCTGTTCGATTTCTGAGATGAGAACCTGCAAGGCATCAAGCAGCAAACTGCCAAATCACAACAATTCACTTGTGACAGTGTAATATAATGGTTTTAAGCAGAATTCAAAGGCCTAACATAATGAAAGGCCCACTTCAGGTCTCTAGTCATGAAATAAGAACTGTGATGTGGGTTAGTTATGAAGGAGCCATAAGTGACCACTTTGTGTCCTTCTCCACCTTCTGCTGGTTGAGCAGCTCTGCCAGGGCCTTGCTGTCTTCCGGCTGCTGCTGCTGGGCCTTCAGCTGTGTTGTCTCCATCTCGTTGATCCACTCATCCAGGGTGTGATAGGTTTCTCTGTAGTACTTCAGAGACTTACCAATGCCCTCCAAGTCACGAAGTCTGAAAATAAAAAAAGGAAATCCTTCAGGTTTCGTTCAACAAATCACGGTGAGTTGATAAGGAATTCTTTTACAAACCTGTTCTCAATCTGGGAATGCAAACTCATCCATCTCTCACTAAGCTGATCAGCCTTCTCCTTGTGCCAGTCCAGGTCAAAGTCCCGCTCATTGTGTGTCTTGAACATGCGATCACTAATGTTTCTGGCCTTCTGTAGCTCATCTTCCAACTCATGGAAAACCTCGCGTTTTTCGTCAATTTCTGTGCGCCATTGCTAAAAACATATGGCAAACACTGTGATTACAAGGACAGCTCAATTAGTGCATAGAGATTCACACACTTTAAGGGTCTCTGGCATAAACAGACTTGAAATGATCAAGAAGAGACCTGTGAGACACATTAAATGCACATTGAAACTGCAAAATGGCATCATCAATGCCCATCCACGTGATGCTATCGTGGGAAGCCCCACCTTGAGAGTGCTCATAACCATCTCGATGGCCTTGATGTCAGCATTCACAGTGTCCTCCTCACAGAGTTTGGCCTCGTACAGCTTCACCAGCGCTTCCGCCTCCTGACTGTGCTTCACCACCAAGCTCACAGTTTTCAGCCTGCAAGAAATGCCACAAAATCAACATCAACGTCACTCAGAATTCCTGTAACCCAGTACTGAGATGGCTCATAAAAATGGAAGAGCCAAGATAGCCACAAAGAAGCTTGACACATACTTCTCCAGATGAATGGAGGACATGGAGTAGACTTGGTTCATGCTCTGGATCAGGATATTCAGCTCAGAGGAGAGGTTGGGGACCGATGGTGAGGCCGAGGCCTGGCTGATGAACGTCTCACACTTCACCTTCATGGTCTCCAGGTCCTCCTTCAGTTGGTCCAACTCCTTCTTCATCCTCTACAAATTGCCATGAAAGGAACCAACATGTGCGTTTAGAGATACGATAACCAAATACCTAAAAATGAATTTCCACAACAACAAATGCCCAAATACCCAGTTTAATTCCTCAACCAGACACCTCCTTTAATCATCCCCTGATCCACCATTTATGGTGCTGTGACCCCCTGCTCCTTTAATATTACGTGAGAGGCTTCCACAAACTAGCTTGCTGATGGGCGCACACCCACCTCCTGCTCAGCGATGCGCATCATGCTCTTCTGCAGGTCATCCCGGTCCACAGGAGTACGGATCTGACGGATGAGGTGTTCCTCGTGGCCTTCCAGTCGCATGCGGAAGTTGCGAACCTCAGAGATGAAGAGGTTGTATACAGACTCCTCCTGTTCCTCTGTTTCCCAGAAGAGGGAAAAAAGAGTAAGTCTCAGTCAGTGTAAAACCTCAGCATGACTTGACGTACTCCAACTGGGACGTAATCATAGGACTGTGAAAGAACGGGGGAATCATCAACTTTATCTTACTGTAGCAAAGTATAGCAAAGTGTCTAAGTGGAACACATATAATCACACAAACCACTCACACATTCTACAAGGTTCAAGATCATGGCCACAGCAAGAAAAGTACAAATTCCAAAAGGGATTTACTCTATGCCTAACAAACTTAGAGCACCACATGTGACTAGGGGAGCCCATGGAGGACCACATGTGACTAGGGGAGCCCATGGAGGACCACATGTGACTAGGGGTGCCCTTGGAGGACCACATATGACTAGGGGTGCCCTTGGAGGACCACATGTGACTAGGGGTGCCCATGGAGGACCACATGTGACTAGGGGAGCCCATGGAGGACCACATGTGACTAGGGGTGCCCATGGAGGACCACATATAACTAGGGGTGCCCTTGGAGGACCACATGTGACTAGGGGTGCCCTTGGAGGACCACATGTGACTAGGGGTGCCCATGGAGGACCACATGTGACTAGGGAAACCTTCTTGCCTCTCTCTGCAGACTTGAGTAACTCCTCGTAGAACTCTCTACAGGCCTGCACCTCCCTCTCCAGATGGGTCCGGTCCGCCAGTGAGAAAACCTCAGACTCCTCACTGTCCTCCAGAAAGCCTTCAAAGTGGGACTGCAGGGTGCTTAGAACCTGCTGGTGCTCACCTGGGAGCATGGTCTTGATCTACAGAACAGGGAGGAAACTATGAACACTCTGGAAAGCATAGAGAACATCTCACTGCTGTCAGAATGGCGAAGCATTAGGGCTTCAAATTGATGACCCTGTAAACCAGGAACCCACAGAATTGTCCTATTTTCTCACTTCGGGGTGAATGAAGGTTTGAGTAAAAAAAAAATATATAACATATGGAACAGACTGGAAATATCAATATGTAATAAGGGAACTCTTGCTCCAAATAAAACTAAAGAAACCACATAAAACATTCATACGGAGGCAACGTTGCTTTTGCGGATAGCTTGGATGTCGTTCATCAGGTAGTGCCACGCAACCACGCTTTTCATGTTGACATGGGACCGGTGCCACAAGGCAAGAACGTTCTGATACAGCTGCTCAGTCCTAAAAAGGGAATGGGAGAAAGGTCACACAGCATTACTAAACATCCAACCATTCATCCACTTTCCCAGAACTGGGTATCCACCACTGGGGGGCTGTCCCACCTGGCAGCCGTTTCCATTGCTTCCTTGTTGGGGGGAGGCACGGTGAAGCAGACAGAGGGGACCATGGCCTCATTCCCAGCTGGGCTGATCACCTTCCACTTTGCTCGATGCGAGTTGTTAGCCAGGACACACTCGTCATCTTTATATATAGTAATCTGGAAAAGGCCAGGAAGAACCAGAGGCAACAGGTCTACAACACTTGATGTGAGGATAAAACACCCAAGTAAAGAGGGAAAGAGGTTCCATGCTTTTCTCATCAATATATTCAACTTAGTGACAAAAAGCTGACTTGCAAGTTAGAAGAGTTGCTGAAAGTTTGATTTTATGGGGGTTTGTGATCACCACACAGCTGCCATCTTTGAGCTGCCATGACAAAGGTGAGAAGAGCGGTACCTCAATCTGTCGGTAGTCGCAGATGGCCCTGACAGGAATGGAGGTCCGGATGGGGCTCTCGGGGTTGCGGGGCTTCAGCTGTACTATGGCTTTGGCACGGCCAACCAAACTCGCTATGGTGCTGCGATACTGTAGGAGTTGCTCCTTCTCATCCTAGAGGTGCAAACACACAGCCAGAGGTTCACTAACTGAAGGTCCAACCACATACTAACACTCCCTCTAATCTCGAGTCACATTTCGGCTTCCTTTTCTTTCTACGCACCATAGATTCCTGAACTAGGTCTTCGAGCTTATGTAGGCTGCTAGTCCGGTCACAGCCATACTTCCTTTGGATGGCATCCTGCAAGTTCTTCAGATAATCCAAGGATTCTTTGGCATCAGTGAAAAACTGGCAATGAAGCAGAAAGACCAGATGGAGTTCCAGTCCCGATTCTCATACAGATAATTAGCATCGCGGGAGGTGGGGGGACTCACCTCAAAGTAGATGGCGTTCTCCTTGAGATGCTGCTCTACACAGCCACAGAGCTGCAGGACCCAGTTCCACTGTGTCTGCATGGCGGCGCGGTATGCCTGTGATTAGTCGGTCAGAGAGTGAAGTTAAACTAGGGGCTGAAGGGAGGCCCATTGCCAAATTCTGTTCAACCATCAGATTTTTTAGAAAGACTTTTTAGTTATTTGTTATAAAAATAAAATTTTGACATAAACATGACCACCAAGCACAGTTTCTCAAAAGCTGTATAACATTCCGGGTGACAAGTCTTTACCTCGATAGTCAGCCTGGCCGGGTGGCTCTCCAGAAGCAGGCACTCTGCTTTGTCCTGCACAGACTTGATTGCTGTCTCTCTCTCCTCCAGCTCCCTCATCAAGTCCTGTAACAGCAAGACCAGACACCTCAGGGCCTAGATCCCGAGATGCAAACACACCCTAATCACACCACACACTAATGCACTCACTGCCGCAGTACACAATACTGTCAGAAGTCTGTTTTAGACCTACCACAGTCTATCAGAACATGAAGTAATGCATTGAGTACATGCACACATACACACTGTCGTGTAATCATATCTTTTTGGGTACCGGTCATTCATTTCTCTGGGAAAAATGCTAATGCTAACTATGACAACCCCTACCCAGCCCTAACCATAACCATAAGTAACCAAACAAAATACAAGAGTTTTTGCATTTTTAGTTTTTTCATTGCAGTCATGGATTTTTATAAAAGTTTTCTCCCATATGGGGACCAGGAAACTGGTCTTCATAAGGTAAAAAAAAAAAAAACGGGTATTCATCACGTTGTGGGCACATTTGGTCCCCACAAGGTAAGGTATACCTGGACCACACACACACACACACACACACACACACACACACAAACACTTCTTGTACATATGACTCCAATATACACAGACTACAAGCCTTTCTTTTATATAAATGAATTCTATACTTTCTATAGTGTATAGTTTTGAAGACCACAACCCAATAACATTCCTCCTACTTTCTTTGGCAGTGGAAGATATTCTAAGCATATTAGCAAGAGGACGTAAGATGTCAGCCTATGGTGCCAAAGCAAAGTGCTGCAGTTTGCTAGAGAGTCAGCTCCAGAACAAGCCTGTGCTGCAGACAGGAATGCCTGTCCTGGCTGGTCATGTTTACGGAAGAACTGGAAACGAGGTCGTTGGAGGGCTGCGACTCACGGCGTGGTAATCCCGCTTTTTTGAGATGCTACTGTTCCGGTCGCTCCAATCATATGCCACCTCTTCTTCCTCCTTCTCGTTGAGCCAGATCAGCTCCCGCGTCGCGCTGGACACAAAGTCGTGGAGGTTCTCCAGGTACTTCTGGCGGTTCCTTGAGGAGTTCTGATGGAGCAGAAAAGCCCTCATGTTCAGTTGCAGTTCACAGTGCTCCTGTCCTCATTCTGTGAAGGTGCCCATGAACAGTGAGTGAAGACTCACCAGGAGCCTCCCATACTGGCTCTCTAACTTGCCCAATTTCTCAGAGTAGCTGAGTTTCAGAGGTTGGGTCATCTGGATCTGTGGAAGAAAACGCACCATTAAAGGAACTTCCCTGTGATGTCCATTGTTATTTAAAGATCTCCAAAAAAAACTAAAACATTTACATGTTTACGGTATACATGTTACATTATCCTGTCACTTAATAAATCCTCACCTCACTAATTTTGGCTTCTTTGAGGCTCATCTGAAATTCCTCGATTGCTCCATGCACGCTCTTGTGATTCTCCAAATGCATTTCAACACTTGGCAAATCTGAACCCCACTCAGCCTGATCCAGCTGGACCTTTACAGAAAACACCAGCCCGTTTATCCATCCATTACTAAACACATTGTCTAGTGTTTGTTTACAAAACTGTGGTTTGGGCAACAGCTAATATTGCTGAGACAAACAGAAAAGGGGCATTTATGCCATTTATAAAATCACTCTCAGGCACTAATCTTCATATAGAGCTAAAGGTGCCATGGCCAGAGTTCTCACCTGCATCTCCTCCACCCAGTTTAGGAGGTCCTGGACAAACTTCATATTGACCTCCTCCTCACTCAGGTTGGGGTCCACCAGTGAGGACTTGCCCAGCGGCTTCCGGATCTGCAGGTGCTTAAGATGATGAAGAGTGCCATGGTCCACACCGATGCCCCCTGTGCTGCCCACGTAGCTCTGGATGCTGCCGGGCAGCATGCCAGGCGTGAGCCCGGGCATCAGGGACGAGCCCAGGCTGGAGGTAAAGGTGGAGCCAGGGGACACCAGGCTGCCCGTGGTCAGGCCGGGAGTGAGGCCCATGCTTATGCCCTGGGAGAAGCCAGAGTTTAAGCTCTGCGTTATTCCCGAGATCATCATTTTGGTCTGCTCCGTCGTGAGGGTACGGCCCTTGCTGTAAATCGAGCTGCATTCCGTCCTGAGGGCCAGCAGATCATCTCGTAGCTTTGACGCCCTTCAAAATGGAAGAAAGACAGAACAGCATGCCAGAAGTCGTCAGGCTACTCAAGTCAGTGTAGCATCAGCTCATGGGACGTTTAACATTGAAATACCCTTAACAACGTCATGATAATATTATTAATTAAATTATAACATTATTAATTAAATACTCACAATATGCTATATTTATTAATGTAATAACAAGGCTGTCAGTGGCTAGTGGTTAAACGGTACCTCTGAAGAAGTTGGTCTGCCAGATAGAACTTCCCATCCAGAAGAGCCTGAATGTCCACCACCTGCTGCCTCAAGAGGTTCTCACACTCTAGCAGGTATCCAACCACATCGGATTCGTGCTGGAACTGGATTCCAGATTCTAGTCGTTTCGCATCCTGGCTCACAACATGCTTAAATTAGCATCAGATTTATGAAGAAGCACACGAAAATGTTTGAAAATGTTTTTGTCCAGACAGAGAACCTTAACCACTTACAGACTGCAAGGCACTTCTGGCCAGAGCCAGCTTGTTCTCCCCGGACATACAATCCTGATGGACCTTGTTGGCAATCTGCTGCAGCATGTCAAGTCTGGAAAAGAGAACAGCAGATGCTGCAGGTCAGAATTAAAGATGTTACATTCAAAATTCATCTGTGGCACAAGAGAACGCCATCACTCATTTTCAATTTGCATCACCACAATCGATGCAGCTATACAACAGTAAACAAAAGAAAAGGAAAAATGTAACGACAGCCTCAGCCATAGGAGCCTCCAGCACCCTAGACGAGGCTCTACCTCATGATATCACAGACTGCAAGAAGTGGATAAAACTTCTAAATAAGATAAATGAAAAAAACAGTGTGGGCTATCAGAAAGCTTCACCTTGGTCTGTACAACGTGCTGTTATTAAGTATCAGTGGAGTGCTGGTAAGAATCGGGTCAGAAGACCCGGACAGCAGGTTCTCCGAGGAACCGATGCTGGTCAGCGTACTATCACTGCTGCAGTAGGTTGGGTTGCTGTGCATGGCAGAAGACCGTCCCTGTTTCAGGCCCGCCACTGCCCTCGACCAGAATCACGGCGCCTCCCTCCAGCTGGGACCTGGGCTCCAAGCTGGGCTCTGAGCCACTCAGGTTGGTCTCTGGTGTTCCTACAGCAGTGTCTGGTACAGCTCATTTGAGGCGACTCCAATTTATAGGCTCCACTTGACGCAGAAGGATGGGTCCAGTGACATTTGCACAGCCCCACACCCATCCCCTCCCACCCCTTCATAATCTTTCGCTCGAGGCCTCAAAGCTTATAACATCTTAAGTGTTATTGTTCACATCAGCTCTGACAGTCCAGCACAGGTTCAGACAGCAGTGGTGTTCAGGGGAGGGTGGTGTGGAATGTGTTACTTAGGGCAAAACAGGATCCAATTTACAAACAATCCATGGCTTACAGGGAAACTTTATTAAACAACCTTAATGCATGGCACACCCTGTATCTATTTCCGTTTACAGGACAACAAAAAAAAGGTGTTTTCCCATCCCAGTAAAACACAGAAAAACCGTATTATCATGGCACATGGAGCATGTCTCACTCTGCCAACGTGTGCATTTGCCAGTACGCCTCGGTTTGACACGACTTGTCGAGAACAGACCCATTTTGATAATGCCCAGGTTAAGGCCCCTCGTAAAGCTACATTTAATCGCTGCCAACACATAAACAAGGGTGCGGATCACCATCACAGGTTTCCCATGCTCAGACACGCTCTGTAACCACATCCAAAGCAAGGAGACTTTTCAGGAAAGCATCCTATAACAATTATACCAACAAGCTACCATTAGGCATTGAGTCCACACCCCAAATATAACATGGACACAGTGTAAAACTATAACCTCACTGCTCAAAAGCATCACACCGCCTGCTTGAAAGTGACAAATTACAAGCCATACTCACCACTATTCCCACCTTTTTAATTAAAATCACCAGTAGCTCCATCTGCCCCTCAAGCCCCAGCACCCAGCGCAGGTCAGAGTCGACATAAACTTAGGCTAAAGCTGTCACTTAAGTATGGGAGGGGGACCCGTCAATCATGGCACGGGTCCAGGAGAGGACCGATATCGCACATACCTGTCCATTAATCATGGTGTGGCTCCGACAGAGCACTGGTGTCCCAAATACCTGTCTATCAATCACGGCGTGACTTTGGCAGTGGACTGGCTTTCCACATACATGTCCATCAATCACAGCGCGGCTCCAGCAGAGGACGGCATCCTGCATACCTATCTATCAATCATCAAACGGCTGTGGCAGGGGACCGGCATCCTGTAAACCTGTCTATCAATCACGGCGTGGCTCCGGCAGAGGACCAGTGTCCCGAATACCTGTCTATCAATCATGGCATGGCTCTGGCAGAGGACCAGTGTCCTGCAAACCTGTCTATTAATCATGGCATGGCTCCGGCAGAGGACCGGTGTGCCGCATACCTGTTTATCAATCATGGTGTAGTTCTGGCAGAGGACCGGTGTCCTGCATACCTATCTATCAATCATGGCACGGCTCCGACAGAGGACCTGTATCCTGCATACCTGTCTATCAATCACGGCACGGCTCCGGCAGAGGACCGGTGTGCCGCATACCTGTTTATCAATCACGGCGTGGCTCCGGCAGAGGACCACTGTCCTGCATACCTATCTATCAATCACGGTGTGACTCCGGCAGAGGACCGGTGTCCTGCATACCTATCTATCAATCACGGCACGGCTCCGACAGAGAACCGGTGTCCTGCATACCTATCTATCAATCACGGCACGGCTCCGACAGAGGACCGGTGTCCTGCATACCTATCTATCAATC
>JABJVO010000062.1:1147660-1157769 GCA_026770805.1 Boulengeromyrus knoepffleri
CATCATACACTAAATATTGAACAACACAACACGGTCCATCTTCACTAGTTAAGGAGGTGACATCATACACTAAATATCCTTTTGCCTGAATAGAGCAGCATCCATAATCAAATACCCTCCAGTCTGAAGCTCACATTTTTCTGCTGAAACTCCTCCTTCTGGCTCCAGTTTCAGGACATTAATAATGACAGCGCCCCCTGCAGGGATGGGCGGGATCACCTGACTACCATCTCTAGCCTGTGACAGCCACCTGCACACAGGAGACGTCACGGTTCAAACACGCAAAATCCAGGGAGGAAGCAGAGCCTGTCCAGCTGCTTCAGCCACACTTTTATCCGCAGCTGCCATCTCTTCACTGGAGGCTCTAACAGCATCTCTTTTCCTGTAACCTTTCAGCCAATAATGTCCCCCTTCCCAGAATTCCCATCATATGCCGCCATGGGGTATGCACGAAAATGCTCGGTATCTGAGATTATACAGCAGGTATCTGCAGTTAACAGCAGTTAGTCACTAAACTACAGACATTAAATGGCTATAATGCATTTATAGAACCACACGGACGCCACGGGCAAATGATTAAACCCCACAAAGCCGTTTCCGGGAATGTACTCGCCACAGATTAAGGAACACGCAAATGCACCAGTGCCGGCTCCACTGTGGCAAGGCTGAGGGCCAGTCCGTGGTTTGGGTTCAAGGTGCTCAGTGGACTGGTTTCCACCAGGTCACCTGCACGTCACATGACTAGAATTGCCGCGGGATGGAGCCGCTCCTGGAACATTAGATTAGAACAGCTCTCATCGCCCACCAAAGCAGAAGCTGACTATGGGATTTCCAAGTCCTGGAGCTTCTTGCCTGCAGAGAAACATAACGGTTTGCCAATGACAATTTATTTATTTCAGGCCACCCAGACCCTGGAACAATTGGGGGTTAAGGGTCTTGCTTAAGTGGCCAACAGTGACATCACTCTGCCAGCTCTGTGATTTGACCCAGTGACCTACTGATCACAGGCACAGCGTCCCAGCCGGCTGTGCCACGCTCCACCTCCATAAAGGGATCCGTGGGAACCGTCTCGTTCTGTCTCCTGGGGCAGTGAGAATCACAAGCTGATCCAAGGCCCAAACCTAGCTCAGTCAGAACTCAAAAAACGGGAAGGATCAACCTGGAACATGAAGATGGAGCGAAGAAGAGCCATAATGGTGACAGAGGGACAGAATTTGAGTCATGGACAGAATATTCCTCATTGTAAGACCTAGGAGACTGTGTTGAGATAACTGAAAGCGAGATAACTGAAAGCAAGATAACTGAAAAAGCCACCGACTTTAAATCCAGTGAACAACTAATTCAGAGGACAAAAAAAAAAAAATCAATGTTTAAAAATACATTTTCTAAATAAGAAAAAATGCTGACATTGCTTTTATATGAAATTCAACTGAAAAAAAGCAAAAAATACATGAAAAGCGCAAACAGTAATAAAAACAGTGTTTAAAGATCTAAGCATGTGGCTCTGTGTCCCTTCGCACAAACCCTGGCATGGAAATAAGAGGAAGTCCACAAGAAGGAAATCTCTCAAAATGCTAATGAGCCCCCCCCAAACAAAGCGCCGTTCAGGCGGACACGTGGGGGGCACTGCACCATCCTGCTCTATTCCATGGCCCCCAGCAAGATTTACAGCGGGGCCGACTGGGAGAGGGGGCCGCTCCCAGGCCAGGAGGGGACCCAGGTAAAGTACAGGACCCCCCCCACCCAAGGGCTGTGATGCCAAGAAGGGGGCCATTTGATAGGCAGGCAGGAATATCAGAACGTTCCCCGCATCATGCAGATTTTGGTGAGTATCAAGCAGATCCAAGTAGCGAGGACAAAGGGCACTGACCTAGAAAAAGAACATTCCGGAAGGGATCGCAGAAAAACAATAAGCAGCCGATCAATAGGACTGTGGAGCTTCTCCAGCTCGAAAGCAAAGGATCCTGACAGCACCTTGGAGCGGGCGATCTATCAAGGCAGCGAGAGAATACGGGCCAGCTCGCTCCCACACACGGCCACTCCCACTGCCCATAAATCTCATACTCCCACAAAGCCTCCCAGATGGGGGCCCCTGAGATGGGGGCCCCTGAGATGGGGGCCCCTGAGAGGTCACGCCTCCAAGCCTGGGGGCCGCAGGGGCCCGGACGGACGGCAGCAGCCCCACGCCAGAGGCTCGGCCTCTACTCCTGTCGCGATTGGCTATTCAGCCAGGGCCGGCACGCGCTGTGGGGGAGACGCGTCGAAAGGCATGGGGCGGTCCCTCCCAGTCCCTCCCAGTCCCTCCTGGCCCACATTTCTGCTCAGGAACACACAGCCCCCCCAGCCAATCACATTACTGTCTGTGATGAACTATGACCAAGATATCACAGGGATAAAAATGGGACACCCCCCTCCCCCCAAAGCAGTCTGTGAGTCCTTCACTCACAGACTTCACTGGGGGAAGAGTTTAAACAGAGAAGCACTTTCTGACAAATCAAGATGGTGAACTTGGAGGAGGAGTATGATGGCTGCATAACAGTGGTGACAAGGCACAGGAGCCCCTCCCCCTTGCCCTCCTCCCTCATACTGATGACCTGCACACTCAACCACCCCATGCAGGATATCGCATATCACCAGCAATGTCAACACACTGACGCCAAAAGCCGCCACAGCCGTCCCGAGAATTGAGCTGATCCAAGCAGAAAGAGCCAAGTTAGCAATCACCAGCACAAGCCCGCTGGTTAACGGACGGCCGCACAAGCCCGCTGGTTAACGGACGGCCGCACAAGCCCGCTGGTTAACGGATGGGCGCACAAACCCGCTGGTTAACGGACACCAGTATAAGCCGGCTAGTGAACAATCACTAGAAGAAACCCTGTTTAACAGCAGCCATCCTGCCAAACATTCGTCTCTCCTAACAAGCATTAAGACTGGAAGTAAACGATGGAAACACAGCAGTGCTGGTGGGATACCGTGAGAACAGGCTGCTTTGTTGGAGAACAGCTGTCCCACTGTCTCAGAGCCTCTGATTCACACAGCCAAGCGTTTCAGGAATGCTTCAGCAGCTAAATGTTTGATAACTGCTATTTATCACTGGAGTTTTAGGTAATTGTCAAAAAATGTTTTAACTGCCTTTATCTGCTCCATGACAGAACACATAGGAAATAAACTACTGTGAGGATGTGTTGAATTTTCTATCATATATTCATCATTCCAGACTAAATAAAAACTCATTAGCTCTACAGAAGTAAGTCTCCATTCAGTGGTGATGGAGTGCACACCTTCACAAGACCTTCAGAAGAATGTGAACACTGGTTATCTCAGCCATTTCAGCAAAGTCACGCCTAAAAGTCAGGTGCCCAAAGACAGGCTCCCAGAACTTCTGAGAAACAGCTCAAACACAGTCTGCAGTCCCCTACTGCTTAAACGTCCCCACTGTCCGTCTCAGAGCGGCAGACCAGCTGAAGGACGCTTCCCACAGATGCAGAAATATTCTGGTACATTTCCTGTCAACATCTCAGGCAAACAGCAGCTTTCCAAAACAATCGGACACAGAAAAAGAATTTTATACAGCAAATACGGACGTGACCCCCTAAAATGCACTAGAATGAAGGTCTGCTTTTTGTGACCCAAAACATCAATTTTGACATGACAGATTAAGAGAGGAGCGGCCATTCTGCAGGAAGGCCCACAGACATGGCAGCAAGCTTCCAGGTATTATTTTTGAAAGACCAGTGCTGACTGGAAAGACACACACTGGTCTGTCTGCTGATCCAGAACAACTTGTATGGGGGAGGGGGGGGGCGGGGGGTCACACAAGGGAAAGCTGATGTTCAGCGTCCCGCGGGACACATGGTTACTGCAGCGCCTCGCAGTCTGAAGCTTCAGAGAAAGGCGCCTTTTACAGGAGACACACACACACACACACACACACGCACGCACGCACACACACACGCACGCACGCACACACACACACACACACACTTCATTTAAACGATAAAAATAAATGGAGAATAACCTTCAGGCCTTATTGTTCTTAAAACACGCAGAGTGACACCCATCGATGGATGGATGGATGGACCTATCGATCTGTGACGCCGGCTGAAACGAGACCGCCCAGTGAGGAGCAGCCTTTCCCAGCACCCCCCCACCACCATACCGCGCGGCCATCGCTATGATTCAGCATATTGTTTACGCCTTCACTCACCCCTCTTCTAAACTAGGATGTGTTTCTTGTTGCTGTTTTCAGGACTCATTCACACGAAAGGTAATCGCTCCCATGTGCTCTTCCTCTCTGCCAACACACACACTTCCTCTCTGCTCTTCAGAGATCACCCTTCCGAGGTGGGCACCTATTCCACGCGCTCTTTGCATCTCCTCGTTCTCAAAGTCTGCACCACGCTTGGCGAAGGTGGCCTTCATGCCAGCGGCTCCAGCTGCATGGAAAATGGAAACGCTCCAGAACACCTGTCACGTTGGGTGTGTTAGGGTTGTTAAGGGTTTTAACACTTGAATTAGGTTCAAGTAATTGGTTTCTAATGCTGTGTTGCTTGTTTCATTGCATGCTTTGCTGTCTCTGTTTATCATTGTGTTTCTTGCTGACATGGCCACCATTTTGACCAGGGTCCTTTTGTAAAAGATCTTGATCCTCAAATGTAGTGAAATAAGTGTAAATAACAAAATCACACAGGGCACTCCTAGGTGACACTGGGCACAGTGAAGTCCCCAGTGTGTGCAGGGAAACGCCGTACAGTCCTGCCAGGAATGACACCCCCCCACCAAGAGACAGGAATCCATCCCGTCACGCGGGACGCAGCCCAGCATAAACAGATGCTTCTTGCCCAGCACCGGCGTGTGGAAACGCAGCATATTTGCCCAAACACGGGATTTATTTTTGCAGACTGAATCTCCTGTCTTAACAATCCATTTTTCCACTCATGTGATACCACCGCCCTCCCCCGAGCCCTCCCTGCCCCCCCACCCTTTATGTTTTTAGCAAGGAGCTTACAGGCCAGCCCACAAACGTCCTCATTGCAAGACGAGGTGCGATTCACTTAACTACAAGGTTTAATAAGTTATTCTTCAAGAAGTCATACATTGTGCCACGTGTTCATAAGTCACAGATGTAACCGGGTCTTTCCAGGGAGCGTAAAGGTACCACAGGCGCAGGTTTAATGCTGCTGCACTCAGCGACTCCTGCGAGCGCATTCCATGACGCTACATCACATTGTTCCATTAGATTTGAGTCCTGGAAGCTGAACTTTGGCACTGGTGACAGATTAACAAGTTACACCATCAACAGCTGAGAAATGTAGTGGAGCCTGGACCAGAAACCAGTTAGGGGCACTGTGGGAAGCTGGGACCACTGGTCACGTGTGGAACCTGGTGTGGTGGGATTCCCACAGCCCAAACATAAGCAAAGAACGGTTGGCACCCGCCGGGCGAGTTAAACCAGGGCCTAAAATCACCTCTGGAGATTCCACTGGACCTCTGGCAGCCAGTGTGTGATCGAGGGTGACGTCATGTTAGTCTAACGGAAAGCTTCAGAGTGAATGGATGACAAGAGATACTAATGTCTTTAGCAGCTTTCCAGTAACTGTGGGCTGGTAGGCGGCCGACCAAATCTAAGGGTCAGTTTACCAGAGACAAAGCCCGACCGTAACATTTCAGCAGATACCGTTTTTAATGTCGAACCTCACTGGCACACCGGACTCTCCCTGAAAATCAAAACCACAGCCGGTTGCTCCTTGTTAATGAATTTGAGAATCCGCGATTTTTCCCGAAAGAGAAAAAATAGAAAAAAAAACTCTCTGAACAGGCTGTCTAAATAAGACTATTGCTAAAATAACATAAATATGAAATATTAAGCCCCGAGAGAAAAAAAAATCACTAGTAATCATAGGTTAATGACTCAGAAAAGGCTTCTTAAAGTATTATTACTTTTGACAGCAATCTGTCCTGTCAAAGCGAGATTGGGAGGCGCCCGTGCAGCTCTCACTGAAAAGCATGACTAGTAATAACGGGGCTTCGGGAATAACCTTATTATGCTGCTCCTAGCCACGCACGCCCTGTACCGCCGAGCCGGCTCCGGGAAAAGCCCGCATCGTACCTTTATAGCGTTCCAGCACGTCCTCGTACGCCTGCAGGTAGTCCCTCTCGTCCGCCAGCATGAAGGCGGCGGCCGGTATGAAGTGAGCCATACCAGGGCGGCGGGTAGGGCACGCCGGCTTCGGGACAAGGACTCGAGGAGGCTCGGGTCTGCGCAGCGGAGGGACGCTGCTATTAAAGGAAACGCCCCGTTCTGTCCCCCCCACGCCCGCCCCGGCCGTCAGCCTCCAACAGTGGAGACTTCCTCTCTGGTTTCATTAGGAGAACTCAGCCGCGCGCCGGGCTTCAGCAAGGGCGGGGCGGTCTCGAGGTCTGATGAATGCCATCCCATATTGAGCGCTGGTGCGCGTTACCACGACTGCGCGTCCCCGTAGCCCAGCGACAGACCCCGACAGCCCCCCTCTTTTTAAAAACACAGGACGCCGTAGGACATAGGCCACTGTTTGCCGACAACGCTGGGCGTTATGCTGATTTCCAGCCTATTATATTCTGTATATGCCATTACAAATATTGGTTTTATATTAATTAGCCTATGGTAAGTGCACACGCGCGTATATTTACATTTAGCCTGCAGCAACAAACATACACTTCTTGGGTCAACATGAACGGCCACACTTGAGGTTGAGACATTTTTGCTTGACTCATGTGCTTAGCAGCCGGACATTTTAAATGCACCGAGACATTTCTGTCTGAGTACTGTGCGGCTCCACATGTGTCACCATGGGCTCCGTGGAGGTCCTAGCGCCGCCCCCATCAGCTCCCCTGTCACCGGGATCCAGGATGACCGGGCATTTCCTTAACACCCACACCCCGTGTACATGCAAACACCCTGCCCACTGGTTAATTTTATTTTCAAATCAAATATAAATATATCACTTGCTATGCTCATTTATAAGCAGCGCAGTTCATCCTACAGAATAGTGACAATTCAAAAACATGCGCCATAGTTCCACCGTGTTGTGGGGAAAAAAGTTTAAAATAAATCCGTACATGCATTCCTGACGTCATATAGTTCAGCTGGATGTTTACCACAGTCTGTTCTGACTCATCATAAAGTACACGTTTCACAATAATAAGGGTTACGTTTTATTATCGTATATGCTAATATAACCGCATATTCGATAAAGCCAACTCTCCGTTATAATAAAACTACACATTTGTCGTAAGAACACAAGGTCCTGGTCAGAAAAGCGCACGATCGACGTCCCAGTGTGGGCTTTCTGTCAAACTTCAGGTACAGTACCAACCTGACACACACCTCTATTATTCAGCGATACTTTGTTTGAAAGCACCACATCGTCTGTTTCTGTTATGTTATGTGTATTTGATTAAACCAAACCAAAAGTTCCTCCAGATGTCACTAGCTAACAGTTGCAGCAAATTCGTTTCATTTTGCACACTTTCTGTTCACCGGTAAATTGAACAGGAAATTAAAGATAAAATGTAACCGACTGTGCGACCGGACCCATCTAAACGAGGGATCCTTTACCGCGATGGGGTCCGGTTATTGCAGTTGGCATTCATTTGTGTGTTTAACTTTTTAAACACAATAAACACAAGCGAGTCGACTACTTTAAACGCTACACAATAAGCCACAGCATCCCGAAGCTCCGAATGACCACCTTCTCAGTAATAGCAGGCTACATTTTTTTCTGGTCAAAATCAAAACCAGACAAGCAGTAATGTCGCCAAAAATCAAGATTTCATCAATAACTGGAAAAGGACGGCAAAAATCATTTTGCCAATAACAATCTCACACAAAATATGCGTCCTATTATACAGCAGGGAAATGTCGGCACTCACCGGCGATCCTGAGTACGGCTCTCTCGGCCGGATCCAGCACCGATCCACCCTGGATCTTCCTCTTGGACCGCTCGTGTCTCGGCAGGTTCCAGGGCAGCGTGTCCCCGGGCGCTGGCGACGCCGAGCCCGACTTGAAACTGTAATCATCCTCGTCCGAGAAATCAGCCGATGAGGACATGGAGCAGCGGAGGGAAGCGTTCCCGGAGCCTGAGCTCTGCAGAGACAATAGAAAGGAAAAGCTGCTGCCTATTTCCCCTCTCGCCAGAAATATGACAACACAGTCCAGTGAATGGGGGCAGTCATGCGTGCTTGTGCAGGGGCTTTATTCTCGCCAGGGTGCGAGGAAAGCTCCAAAATCCACGCACATGAGTTAAAGGCTACGGCCTGTAATCAAACAAGCCCCCGATAACCCGCGATCAACATAAAATGCTAAGAAGCCCGAGAAGCAGCCGGTGGTGAGATCGATTGAATGTGGCTCCCACGGCAGGACGGGACCCAGACTTACCGCCGTGTACATGGTGGTGCGCCGCGGCTGGTGCGCTCCGGCTGCCGGTTAGACAGATGCACCGTGCCGATGTGTCATGCCGCCTCCCCCGGCAGAGCCACACCCTTCTGACAATGTAATGTTCCCACACCAGCGCTTTGCCTTCTGACAGCTAGCTCCAGATGATGCCAAATCTCCCGGAGAAAGCGAGCGCTTCGGCCAAGAGAAACCCGATTTAAAATGCGCAGCAGCACTGGACTCGGCGGTTCTGTTCAGGAGGTTCGGACGCGCCTCCCCCCAGACTATCCAGTGTCCGTCTGTCTTGTTTTTTTTAGCATCGGAAATCCAATCGCAATTCCAAGAAGTGCTGTTCTCCTTTGTCGATCGGTAGTCCTATGATGCCGAAGGGCGCTGATGTTTATGTTGTCATGAGGCAGTGAAAATTCGCATCCAACTGCTATAAAAAACGGCGTTTGATATTAATAAGTGCTGATTTCAATGGTTACTTGTAGTTTTAGCTACTCCCGTTTTTCATACCGTACACAGACAGAGCTGAAATCACACGCGTTAATTGCAGACGCGTTTTCAGAACGCATGGATGATTGTAAAATGAGTGATGATGCTGGATAAAACACGGGAAGGCGGACATGGCGGGCATGTTAAACCTATGAAGGCAGGTCGGGTGTAGCCGCACAGGTAGGGGACGAGCCCTAATAACCGGTGACGCAGGAGGGTAGTCCTTTAATGCCCTGCGGACCTAACGCGTAATGATGAATCATTTCGGCTGTCTGGATTTCTTTTTTATGACCATAGCGGTAGCTGCACTTATACAAAGTGGCCACCTGCATGAATCTGAAATATAAGCAATCCGGTCAGTATTGAATGTACAGCTGAATCAGATATGTGGTCGCACGGCAACAAGTGTTACGCCGCGAACATACGCAGCTCGCATCGCCCGAAGCACTGGAAAGCACCGGTAACCTTAACTAGTCCATTAAAAACCCAGGTTCGTCTGATTTGTCCGTATTTGCGCGGATGAGAGCCACTGCTATCCAGGATCATAATCTTCCATGAGAATAATTGACACTGATACACCGTCAGTTTTTGCATAAATTTCAAATAGCATTTATATTTTACACAAAAAACTATTTGGAATTAAAAGATTTTTTTACATTTAGCTATTGACAATAAATCACTGCTGTTCTTGCCAGTTAATTTCTTCTGTTCAAATGTAACTTCTGTTACATTTGTATGTGGTCCAGTGTTTGTGTTAACTGTAAAACTGTAACATTACAAAAATTAACCATTAGACAATCACACCATTCAACTGCAGCTGTAAGCAGACAAATTATACACAGGCATATAAGGAGGCCACTCATCTCGGAGGTCAATTCAAACCTCGACTCACCAAGGAGAACTGCACTCTCCATTAGGTTACATCTGCATTCTGCTAAACAGGCTGCAGAGTCCCACTGAGCTGTGGCTTTGAAACCACATTCCCAGGGTGGGCCAGTGGCTTTTCTATAGCTCCTCCAAAACTGAAAACATGTCAACTAGGGAATGAAAATTTAGTTATTTATCAGTGCTTCAGCATTTCTTATCTGCTCAGGTCAGTGCCTCTAAGCTTCTCCTCTGGCCAGGTCAGTGCCTCTAAGCTTCTCCTCTGGCCAGGTCAGTGCCTCTAAGCTTCTCCTCTGGCCAGGTCAGTGCCTCT
>JABJVO010000062.1:1164764-1179667 GCA_026770805.1 Boulengeromyrus knoepffleri
ATGTTACTGTGAGCTGAGTGTCCAGCCATCTCTGTGTTGTGATAGACAGAGTGAACATGTCAGCACTGGTCATCTAACTATCTAGCTATGAAGGGCACTAAACAGGTCTGTCTGTAAACACCCATTCAACCATCCACTCATCCGTCCATCCATCCATCCGTCCATCCATCTAAACAGTACAGTGTTGCAAGTATTAGCACACATGCTATTACGGACCTTCTGTATAAATATAGCTTTGCCCTGTATGCTCTAACATCCTCCTGCAACAACCTCCAATCAATAATTATGGCTCCAATGTCTCTCTGGTGCTGATGCTGCAGGCCCCTGTGTTCCCCGTCTCTCTAAGACGACATTTCAGAGAAGGAACCGAATGCAAGTTACATTCTGCATCAGTAACCCATCAGCAATCATATTAGTCTCAAAATCAAAAACAACGGAGATGTTCAAGGATCCTGAATGTCTCTTAGAAAACACAACTGGTATTATCTGTGCTGGATGTGAGTGAAAGTGAGGAGCCCAGAATTAGGAGCTGAGTGTTCCATCCCCAGTGCCTGTCGCCCCCCCCAGCAGACCAGCTACCTCTAAAAAAATCTGTCTCACAGATAAAGTTGTAACAGTATATACTATATATCCTATGCAGAATTCTTTTTTAGAAACTCTTTTGTATTATTGTTTAGCTTCCAACAAAAACTGCTTTCATAGCACTGTATTATAAGAAACAAAACAGTACTTTTGTTGGAACATAATATCCTGCAAAATTGTTATATACCTGAACTGTATCCTATTGTTCATAAAATCAAAACAGAACACAGCCTCCAGCCCTGAATTTTGCCCCAAATAAAGAGATTAACACGGCCTACCTCACAGACCTTCGCTGCTGCTATTGCGGCTAAGCACTTAGCATTTTTAAAATGCCACATATTTTCCTCTCAGTACCAGCAAACACTGTGTGGTTGCAAAAATGGCATGATACCTAGTCCGTTAGTTTTTAGAAGAGTTGCATCTTTATGTTAGGCCTATCTGAAAGGGGTTAAGTACTAAGAGATATATGTAATTAATAAAAATATTAGAACATAAGCCAGTAAATAGTGCATGAATGCTTTCCTATTGTTTTATGATAGTTACATAACTTGGAAAATAGTACTTACCCTTCTCAACAATAACCCCTAGCTGAATGCGAAATAAACAAACATTGGCGATATTAATAGGCGCACTTTGTCACGTGTTAATTTGATGACACCTACGGGTTTGCGTGTCGGAGTCAGCTGCACTGACTGGTAAAATTCCGGCTGGACCCTCTTCTTAACTTTGCGCTTCCTCACAGCCGACGTGTCCGCGTCGCTTTCTGGGATCTCCAGCAGGGGCTTGCTCTCCTCGCTGGCTCTAACCCGTGTGGTCCTCCTGGCATGGCGGGGACTGTGTCTGTAACCCTGTGCAAGCGCGAAGGATCGGGCAGGAAGGGAAGGGAGCCTTACAACAGAAACAACGTCTACATATATTTGTTATATTTTTATGTCTTGGTTATTTACTTAGAGCTAATAGTCATTGCGCACGCCGATGCGGTTAACATAAGGATACTGGTTGAATAATACATAACGCAATTAAACGGTTCATGGAACATTAATAATAATTGTCATTTATTTTTCGCCTTTGTAGTTTTAGCCGAATAACCACAACAATAATACGCATTTTCAGCAAATGTCATTATGTTCCTTAGTAGTCACACATGCGCAATGCGCACTCAGAAGTAAATATCGCCTTACATCACTTCAAAAGACCATGAAACTTCAGTCAAACATTAAGTTTTGACGTGGCCGATCGTTTCCTTTACACAGGGGAATGGATGTGCAGATTTACCACAATCTTGTCAAGGCAGGAAGAAAAGTATTTACCTCTGATCGAAAATGATACGTCCGTAGACCAACTTCTGGAACAAATGAAAAATGTTCTAGTATATGTAATTACGCAGCAATTGGTCCAAACATTTCTGAACAAGAAACTGTTACTGAGCAGTTTATGTATACAGAGAATATACGAAAACCCTATGTCGACATCAATGGTGAGATAACATTATAATTTTAGCCGCCTGGACTGGTAGCGTAGCTGTCGCAATATGGGTCCAAACACAAATTAACATCTGCAAAAGTATAACAAGTGGATCACAAAAATCACGTGTTACAGCTATTTTTCTAAATAGGTCATAATGTGAAAACCAAAGAAAAAAGATGTAATTGTTATTCGCAGGGGTGGATTAGAGCGTCATGCCGGCTATGGAGGTCTCCTACTCACCGCGGCTCCTTGAGCGTCCTGAGAAGACCGATTTGATGGGATGCTTCCCACTCCGGAGCTTGCGGTGCCAGCAGCAGAAAAATAAAATTGTGGCGATGGTGCCAAGCAAAAGTAGCAATAATAAAAGCACGCACTGGATGCTGTATGGTCTGAGCAGGACCAAAAACGCCGCGGCGATCATCATGCGAGGCGATGTAGGGCAGCGGCTGCTGAAGGCTTTGCTCTAAATGTAAAAATACATGTTACTGTTAACACGGGACCCTCTAGCAGCCGAGCCTCCGTCTACCCTTGAAGGTGCACCGATTTCAATAATGCAAGCCGACAATCCATGACTCAGCAACACGGACCGAGGCACCGACCGTGTAAAAGGGGCGAGCATCTGCATCTGAGCTCAGCAAATCAAAAAGGTGTCAAGCCGCAGCCTGCTGACATGATCCATGGAGGATCCTAAAAGCTTCACTCGAAAGCGAAAAAAATGACCTATAGCCTACTGAAACATTAATGAAGTGCAAGTTGTCGCCCCAATCCGAGGCTGCCTACCTGCCCCAGCCTAAACGTGAAATGATGCGTTCATTTTTGGACTTTGCCAGGCTGCAGTGTTCACCTACTGTACTGAAGGAGGAGCAGCACAGCCTAACGTTTTGCATCCGTTTATTTAAATTTAGCCCAAATAAAACCGACCCTTTCACTTTCGAAAACCTCTCATTGCGACGTACGAAATCAATGTCTGGTATCCCTCTAACGTCCAAGGTTGCCCCCACATTAAAAATTAAAATCACAGCCTATTACTGAATAATTAATATCGACAGTACTTTCAGCATATGGATATATATTATAAATGAGCACACCATGCATAGGTTAAGGGGATTCAAAATGTAATACACGAACATCTAGCGATATTTATCCTATCTCATATTAAATGTCGGTGTTGGCAATTGGGAAAAAGAATCGCAATATTGGCAATGATTCATTCGAGGTGCGCATACTCGCCACTTGTGGAGTGACAGGACACTGCAGTATCCCAGCCCCGCGTCGCATTGGCACTGGACTTCATTTCCCGTCGTCAGTCAAAGCGCACATCCCCCAAATCCTGTTTTCAATCTGTGCGTCGCATTGGCACTGGACTTAATTTCCCGTCAGCCAAAGCGTGCGTTTCACCTAGTTTCCATTTCGTGCGACGCATTGATGTTGGACTACATTTCCCATAAGGCAAAGCGCCCACGTGACGATTTTATTGCGCCGAAGATTCCCGCGGAAGGCCGTGCAACCTGCAGCTGCGGATGGTGCATGTTTCTCTCTATATCGTGTGTTTATAAGGTGTTTTTTTGTTGTTGCCTTATTTAGTTTATTGCTGCGCACATTTTCTGCTTATTTTTGATGCAAGATGAATTTCACCGTGCTGTATTTATTTTAGAGCTGAGACAAATAAGGAACTTATCGGAATAAACTCCCGATTAACTGTATACTTCCTCAAGGGGAAGAGCCGGTAAGTTTGCATTTTGCACGTTATTTCGTATTTAATTCTCTCTGCCTAGCAGTATTAAAATAATCATATTCATGTAATTTGGGACGGTTTTCTGCAGCGATTAGGGGCGTAATATGTAAAGATGGCGATCTACACTTCTGAGGTTGTGCTTTTAGTTTCTGTCCCCTGTATCAGTTAGCTGGCCGCTATGAAATGCATGTTCATTTTACAGGTAAATGGGCTTTGATGGCGACCTCTCCTGGGACAAAGAACCCGGAGGACGAGGTGGAGTTTGTCTCCGTAAGTTGACGTTGTGATTTCTCCCGTCAGTCTGATATCCTGCCTTCCTGATGCACCTTATGAAAAAATTATTTGGACACACCTAGAATTAGAAAAAACGAGCTAAAACTGAGACAGCTATTTATCTATATATAAATTTCACATGCTCTGCAGTTTTAAAAAAGCTGTCAAACCAGTAGATGTTATCAGCTGGCTTCCATACCTGAATGATTCTGTGTGGATCCTCTTGTTTGGTAGCGAAGCCAAATCCAAGTCTGTGGACCAGTTTGGCCATTTGAAACCCTGTTTGAGAGGAGGGTTGATGTTGACCTTCGGTTTGACTTTCATGGTCTTTAATGTGTTTGGTCTTTCTGTTAGGAGGGTCCTCTCAGACCGGTTCTGGAGTACATAGACCTGCTGAGTGATGGAGATGATGAGGAGACCAAGGCTGCCCCAGAGTCTGTGAGCATCTCCGAGCCGCTTACTTGACACTTGTGGGCTTTTGATCCGGCCACCGTACGCGACCGGCTGCTTCGTTTGCGTGAGCTGTGATGTCGGCGCGATGGGACGTGGTCTGCACTGTGCGCTAACATGTTCTTTGTCTCTGTCACGAAGATGGAGGACCAGATCGACAGGAAGAAGGCACAGGTCACCTCCACGCTGGACAGGCTGGCCCAACAGGTGGCTGCCGAGAAACAGCAGAGAGCAGAGAAGTGTCGAGCCTTCAAGGTGAGGCGGCGAGCAGAGGCAGGGCGGCAAGCAGAGGCAGGGCGGCAAGCAGAGGCAGGGCGGCAAGCAGAGGCAGGGCGGCGAGCAGAGGCGAGGGAGCCAGGAGAATGACAGACACACACACGATTAATCCCGTTTGGCAACCTGTCCTCCATCTTGCTGTCATGTCTGCCGTAGGGTGGTGGTCATTGCCTAGCTGCTGGGTAAGGCTTCCCTTGACACGCCCTGTGGTCTCTGTGCTCAGAGCTAATGGCAGCACTGGATGGACAGCAGTGTAACTGTGTCGTAGGGGACGTGTGTCTTTATTGAACCTCAGATACAGAGGTCTGGCTGACCCGCCATGCCTTGCCAGATATCCTCTGTGGGTTAGTTACCTGGAGTCTAGGTAGTGAGTTAGCATGTTGATTAGCTCCAGGGCCAATTTATGCTTCCTTCCAGGAGAAGATGGTCTCCCAGCAGGCTAAGGGTCGGCAGGAGGTGGCCTTCAGCGTCAGCAACAGCGATCATTTCGATGCCAAGCGATGTGTGGACATGTGGTTAAAGATGCCAGGTAGCCCTCAGTCGCTAAGCCGATTTATCTGCTACCGTAAGGACCATTGTGGTATAAAATCCCAGTTGTGTTTTGTTGCTTTGTTTCATTCACAAGCGGTCTTGGGCGTCACCGATCTTTCACGTCTCTCCATGACAGAGTTGAAACCCGGCACACTCAGCTCTCGTTCCAGATGGGGGCGCCGGTCGTCACCACACCCCGGCAGCCACGCGTCTGTGCGTACTTGTCCCGTCATCAACTGTGGCCGCGTCTATGACAGCGCCCCCCTCCTGGAGGGCCACTTGAAGAGGTGACCGAGTTCTGGGGCAGTTTTAAGGGGGTGGTTTTTGGGTCCGGTGGAGCAGGAGGGCCCCCCCATTCACACAGGTTCTGCCCCCACCCCAGGTTTGACCACTCCCCGTGTGACCCCACCATCCTGCTGCGGGGCAGTCCGTCTGCGTTCTACGCCTGCGTGGCTTGCTGCAGCCACTTTGAGAGCAAGGAAGCGTGGCAGGCCCATCTTACCACTAAGGTACGAGCCTCGGGGTCCTTGGACTTTTAAGGCAGGCAGAAATGAAGCCACCTGCAATGTAAAATTAAGAGTCAGTCCATTGGTGGATGGCAGCATTTCTGATTTACTGTCTGTAATCTGTTACATTGGCTTGATGTTTGATACCTCCTGCCCCCCCCCCCCCCAGCTCTCCTCCCCTGATCCTGGTGGCCACGTCCACAGCCTGAAGTACCAACTGATCCAGTGCTTCGCCTGCCCATCCTGCTACCTCCTGTTCAACATCCGCGACGAGTGCTTGCAGCACATGGCAGCCAAGAACCACTTCATCCGGCCCCCGGGAAGCGGTGAGAGGGCCCCCGAATGTGCGGGCAGGCGTTTGGGGGCATAAGGATGTCATTCAAACCTGAAATGGCCCAGATAAAACTGCCTAATCATTTGGGATTAAAGCACAGCTCGCGGTATATGTTAACGAGTAATCTCCACTTGTGTGGGGGGGCTATGTGGTGATATTAAGGTAATGAGCTCTCAGACTGTTTCTTTCTGTTGTAGCCCAAACGGGCAGAGCCGCCCCCCTCCCCATCCCGCGGTACGCCAAGACCCGCCTCGTCGTTCTGTGTAAGGAGGTGGCGTTCCGCGTGCGCTGCTCTGCCTGCAGGAAAGTGCTGGCATCGCACACTGAAGCCCAGGCACACTTCAAGTGAGTGCAGGGAGTGGGGGTCGCCACCCGGAGGCTCCAGAAGCTTCCGCAGGGGGAGGGGGGGGTCCCTGCCATTTCCCAGGGTTGACGTCCGCTGGTTTCCTGTGTCCCAGTGTCCGATGCAGGCAGGCCAGTGCCATGGCTGAGGCTGATCAGACAGTGGCGGACATCATGAAGCAGCTGCGGATTCGAGGCCGCTGCATGCCTTGCGACGAGGTCTTCTGCAGCGAGGCGCAGATCGAGCGGCATACGCAGTGCACTGGCCACCAAGTGGTGCCCCTGTCCACTGAGGAGGAGTCCTTACTGCACTACTGCAGCCACCATGAAGCTGCACGCATGCGGGAGCCCCCCCCACGGCCATGTCCTGACTCCACAGGTCCCAGGACCTCTTCAAAGAAGAGGGGCATGCCGAACGACCCCCAAGACTCATCCCCAGTCAAGCGGCAGAGGGTCCGGCGCCCCGGGGCAGTCCTGGGGACGTCCGGCAGACAACGGCCCAGCGCCTGGTTCTGCGAGTGTGGCCTGCGTTTCCCGGATGAGTCTGCTGCCAGCCGCCACATAATGGTGTCCAATCAAGTGTTCCACAAGTGTGGAGTGTGCGGCAAGCTAATGTGCGAGGCGTCCATCACGCGGCTGCATATGAGCCGCATCCACGGCGGCGCCCATCTCTCCCACTTCCTGTTCTGGTGCCGCCGCTGCCAGGTGCACATGACCCGGGAGGCGGACGTGATGTCACACGTGGGTGAGACCCACCATGGCCACACCTTTTACCGTGAGCGGGAAGTGACTGAGGAAGAGGAGGAGGAGGGTGAGTCGTCCACCCTGGATCCCCGCAAGCGCGGCCCCATTGTGGACGCGGCCCCGGCACACTGCGCTCCCAAGTGGCTCTGCAGGATGTGCGAGGAGCTCTTTGAATCACTGGAGGCAGTGCGGCGACACTGCGGGGCCGTGGCCAGCCACAGCTTCCAGAGGTTTCTGTGCGGTCACTGCTCGCAGCGGTTCTTCAAGGAGCTGACGCTGCGGCGGCACTGCGATGCCGAGCATGCCGGCCACGTGGACATGCGGTGGTGCTGCGGCCTCTGTGACAGCATGCGCCTGGAGACCGAGGACGAGTTCCTGCAGCACTACCGGAGCCTGCATGCCGAGGACTACTGCCGCGTGGAGGACCCCCCCACCCGGCCACGGGCCGCACCGTCCCCACTGTCACAGACATGTCCCTGCATGGGGACGGAGAGAGACAAAGCGGAGAGGAACGCCACCTTCACACGCTGCATGAAGCGGCTAGCCAGCGAGGGATGCTGTCATTATAGCTGCATGGCCTGCAGCATGCGCACCCCGTCCTACGTCCAGATCAAGGTCCACGTCCAGGAAGATCATGGCGTCCATAAGAGGGACAAGTCCTTCGAGGTGGCGTGCGGCCTGTGTCCCCAGAGCCTCGCCGGCGTCCCCGCCTTCCACTCCCACTATCACGCTCAGCATTGTCCCCTGTGTCCCCGCGAACGTCACAGGGATGACAAAATGGACACCAAAGCAGCTGTCCCTTTAATGCTGAAAGCAGAGGAGCTCTCACCCAAGGACAATGGCAAGTTAGCTAGCTGGCGTACCCCCCCGGTCGCCACAGCGCCCAACAAACTCCAAGCATGTTGAGATGCATTTCAAAGCATCCGTCTACCTGCATAACAGGAGTGTTTTCTCTGTCCCCTTCCAGCAGAGGAGATGGAGGACATCAAACAAGCTGTTGCCCTGAGTTCAGGAGAGGCGGAGTGGAGGTCGCCCCCTAATGGAGGTGTGACTCTGCGACCTGAGATTAGTTTGATATTCCATCCTTCCTTTAGCAGTGCATACAACTCTCGCTTTGTGCTTCAGATGAGTCTGATGAGGACCTGAAGCAGGCCTTAGCTTTAAGCGCAGAGGAGATGCAGAGGAAGCGAACGGAGTCTGATGAAGGCAGGTGACCCCCCCCCTCTCTGCCAGCCTTTATCTTTGTTGTAGGGGAGGCATCTGAGCCTTCACCCACACTCTGTTAATGGACGTCTCTTTGCAGCCAGTCATGTATGAAGGCGTCATTTTGGGTATGTTTAATCACACCGATGCATGTGGGGATCGACCGTACTCTTAGGGGTGTTTTCTGAGGTTTTCAGACACAGCACCATAAAGTGAGCCCACTCTATAAACAATTTGTATGTTATGAAAATGACACCTATTCGATTGACCAGTCAGGCCTAAATTCTTGACTGTATTATGGGAGAAAGTGCGCCTCTGCTGGCCTCCTGCGGTAGCGCAGTGTGCCCTTCGCTCTCGTCACCTGTCTCCGTTTTATTTGTGTGTTTCGCAGAGATGGAGGAAGCCATCAAGAGAAGCATGGTGGAGTTCTGACCCGAGACTGAAGCCTGTTTTATGTTCATTTTGATCTTTGTTTCAGATAAATATAAAATAAAGAATAAAAAGGTTAATGCAAAGCTGCGCCAGTTGAGCTGGAATAAATGGCAGGCTTGATAAAAATGAGTCGAGTGGTATCCTTTCTTGAATGGGGGTGGCTTTGGGCGTCAGTCGGAGCTCCCTCCCTCCGCAGCGGTGACAGCGCCGGGGGGTGGGGGGCGCTCCCATCAGCCCATATCCTTCCAGCCCATGTTTGGCGATGTTTACCCGGCTGCCAGGGCGCTATATCTGCGGCTCTCCGGCACCCGGGGCACACTGATCGGCTATGGCTCAGGCCAAAATACACGCCAAAACCCAGGAAGCCGCTAAAGGCAGCAGGTTCAACCGGACCCTGTCCATGGCGGACCGGTCCGGACGGCTGCTGGAGAGCTTGGATCAGCTGGAAGTCAGGTGAAGTGCTGCTGTTCTCGGGCTACTCCGATTATTCTGACCGCTAATTGGGGAAGTGAATGCTTAGGCGCTGGTGAATGCTTAGGGCGCTGCATTTATATACCGTATGTATGCACTTCTGCAGGCGTGTGAGGTTTATAATTAATCCGCATGTTTTGTCTATTTCTGGTTTGGTTTTAATTCTGTTTAGTTTTAACACGTTTGCCGTTCATAAACACGTGCAGCCGACGGTGGCTTTAAGCGCGATTCTAAAAATAAACTAAGCGAGCCAAGATATGGATCTGCATAGTTTGCAGATTCTTAAGACGATTTGACGCAAATGCTGGTTTTCAACACAAACTTAAGCGAGATTTGCTGGGCATACTATTTATGTCCACTAGGCCTACTTATAAAATGCAATTTATAACAACGGGGCATAATAGATTAATTAAGTTTAAGTTTGTTCTTGTTAAAAACGTGGGTGTAAGTGCACCGAGGTACCCGCCGTATTCTCCGTCCTGTTTAATCACTCCCAATCTGGCCGTTTTTTTCACTAGGGTGGAGGCTTTACGGGAGGCAGCTGCCGCCGTCGAGCAGGAGAAGGAGAACTTGCTGGAGCTGATCCAGTCGGTCCAGAACAGCCAGGAGATGCGCACCATCAGCGACGGTGAGCCTCGGTGCACTTGCCGGTGTATAGTGAGGAATCACGCGTCGTCCGCGCGCTACTGTTAATATATACGACTTTTACATGTTGTGGTGTTGGCAGTTGGCACGACCTGATCCTCATATTACCTATTTATTACTTATTCATTTATTTTCCCCGAGACCCAGATGGATAAAGCGGTATAGATAATGGATGGATGGATGTTTGTTTATTTTTAAAATATTGCATTGCTGTTTGTCCTCTTATCCCCCCATGCACCCGTGACACAGGAACTTAACTGTGTTCCTCAGAAAACGTGACAATAAAACTAGGATCTTGATCCAGGGTGAATGAAAACCTGTTGTAATAGGACTTGTTTCTTGCCACCAGGGGAAAGAGAGGAACTTAGTTTAACAGCAGACCGCCTGCTTAGCAGGACCCTCACAGTAGAAGTTTCAGTGGAAACTATGAGAAGCCTGGAGCAGGAGGACGCTCTGAAGAAGGCTACCTCCATCATAAATGACATAGCTGCCAAGGTACTTGATGACATGGATGGTTCCAGAAGGCAACTGATGGCCCTCCATGCCGCCTGTGTGACGGAGGCCCCCCCCGTCCCTATTGACCAAAAGTTTCAGAGCATTGTCATCAGCTGCGCCCTTGAGGACCAGAAGAAGATCAAGAGGAGGCTGGACACATTGATCCGGAAACTCGATAACGCGGGGAAAACCATCCGGATCATGGATCACCAGAAAATGGAGTCCAGAGGCACCAACGGCAAATGAAACTCCAGCTATGGGCTATGGGTGTCTCGCCATCTTATTCATCACACATTATTCCACCAGATTTAGGACATGCGCCATATATTTGTACCTAAAAAAAAGACCAAATACTTGAATGTAAGCTGTGAAGATGCTAATCTGTTCAGAATCACCTTTTTATAACGTGACTGTCATAACCAAAACCAAAGGCAATGTGTTGCTGGTTCAAGTCCCCAAAAAGCAAGGCATCACTGAGGTACCCTGAGCAAGGTACCGCCCCCAAGCACTGCTCCCCGGACGCTGAATTAGCTGCCCCCTGCTATGTCACGATGTCACATATGGGTTAAATGCAGAGGACACATTTCGTTGTTGTGCACTGTGTGCTGTGGTGTGTAACAATGACCACTGATCATCTAATTCCAAATTCTAAACTAAATATAGATGTCTTTGTGTAGTTTGATGGCAGACAGCTCACTTAAATGCTACCCTACACAGCCTATTCTCAGGTTTAAACATAGACACAATATAGATTTGCCACAAAAAAATCGACTTACTCATTAACTTGTTACGACCCGGACTATGCGTCCTCAGCTTCACACTGAAGGGCGGAATTTCCCGGAAAGGTGCGCCGTGATCCGCTCTGCTTCCTGGGCATCCCACTCAATTAGAGCGCGGGTGTTAATGGGAAAGGCTCACACTGCAGAGCGTCAATAAAATACTTTCCTTTGAATTGGAATTATGGGGAAAAATGTTCCTCATCTGTTAGTATTTATATGAACTAAATACTACAACATTAGAACAGCTTCACCTGAAAACACTACCCCCTTTCCAGAGTAATGGGTGTTATTTGTTTGCACTAGCACATAATTACAGAAATAAATGTATAATTTGAAAATACATTTTACATGTATGCTGCTGCATCCTGTTTGATTGCTACTCAATACCCAGAATGATTGATCTTTCCACGTGGACCAGGCCGGACAGATGTCACCCGTACTACGGGGAGATTTTAAGTCCACAAATCCTTTATTAAACGTCTTACATAACCATTAGACTGACGATACAAAACAAAATGCCGAAAATGAGATCACTGCGAACACGTACAACACACTGATAATCAGGTAAAATCATAGGAAGCAGCAGGGATCAGCTCTGACATCATACCTCAACAGCTGGAGTTATCTTCACTGGCTAAGCATGGAGTCCCTCGTAAGGCTGTAAGTCAGCATGGTTAAATTAGCCTGTGACTGAGCATGGAACAATAATGGGTAGAGCACTCAACGGTTTGGATAAAATAATGTACAATAATCATATTAATTAAATGGCAAACATTCTTTATTCTTTAATAGGGCAACGACATTTTCAATATTATGTGCACGTCCAACAAGGATTCAATGGTAAGCTTTATTATAGAATAAAACCTCTTTTATATAAAATATAAAAGACTTAACAGGTTCACACTATCATGAAAGCATTTGAGGTTGTGCTGTATTGTACCATGATCCAAATTAGACATTTAAACTTAGAGAATAACGCACAATCAGCATGCAGCTTTGCCTCAAACACCACATACCGAACATCCAAAAAGCACGGTGACCAACCAAACTCAGAATAACGCATACCATGGACACTGAGCCACTGGCTGCCTCTGCCCATTCAGAATGACGCATCTTCAATACCCATAAATGGGCACCTTGCAGAAGGAGAGCGTAGTCTGACAGATCCTCCGCGACCGGGAACCCAACCAAGAAATCTGGCACTTCAAAAGATCTAAAAGTCTGAAGTAGGGATCCGACCAGGCCTAATTCACTGCAGGCCGAAAAACAAGAAGGCTGAAATCTGTGGAAATCACCTTCGAGATGTGCATTGCTGTATTGTGCAAATGAAAACGGAGAAGACCCACAGGATTCCTGCAAGACATAAACACGAGCCGGCTGGCGGCGAGGCTGACGACTTGCAGCTCTCCTCCTTTAGAGGTGCAGGTAAACATGGGAGAGACCATGTCTCCCCACCGAAGACCACCTCCATGCAGGGACACGGCGCTCAGCCCTGACGCCCTCAACGCTTGTAACATTTTCCTCATGAAACGGAACTACTAAGAAAATAAACAGCTACATGGTACTGTTTGCGATTCTTTTGAAAAGAGCTGAGATAATCAGATGAAGATACAAATATGCCAGAGTACCACACAGAATACAAAACAATTCAAAAGAATGCATAACAAAACAATACAATGCAATAAAGGGTAAACTATGCAAGACTGTGGAATGCTGCCGACCCATCACCTTAACGTATGGGCGCCATTTTCAGAGAACTGGCCCTTTGTCAGTCTGACTGGAAAAGAGAAGCAGCTTGTAAATAGCAGCTAAATCATCCCTACACATCACTACACATCCCTACACATCACAAAGTTAGGTCAGCTTCCCAGACGATAGTGTTCACTAATTCATTCTTTATATGGGACACTGCTGGGGGGCGGGGCAAGGGGGTGTCAAGGAGTGAAAGGTAATTTTGAAGCTATAGGGCCGAGCTGCCCTCGTCTCAGACACCTCCCTGAAGATGGTGCAATAGCTTGTATGCTTTTTGTTGGGCAAAGACGGAAACTATTTAACAGGACTTGTCTGTCAGGAAGAGATCAAAAAAATAGCAGAACTACAAGAGATTTAAAAAAAAAATTAAAAAGAAGGTAGAAATGAAGCAGGGCTACCTGTTCTGGAAGCGCTGTGTAAACGCGGTATTTCATCAGCAAGGCAGCAGGTACAGAGTGTTTGGCACTACGTTACGTTACGTTACGTTAAATCATCTTAGCTTATGGGCAACTTTCTGCCGCCGTCGTTCACTCGCCATCTATATAAAAATATCGCAGTTAGTCTTTTTAGATTAGCCCAAATACAGCTCATTCATAATATATTGAAGCTCTTTACGTTTCTGAAAAAAATAGGACCAATGATCTGATCTGTATAATATATATATATATATCTAACAATACAAATATTGCACAGTTGAACAGTAAAATGCACAAATGGTAATTTGTTAAAAATCACATAAGCACATCATCTGTAAACCAGCAGAATGTTAGGCTGATCTATACACCGTGTCAAACACACTATACTTATTATATATGAAAAGACATAAAAATATGATATGTACATTCCACTCAGAATATGATAAATGTCCCTCGCTGTCCTACCGGACCACGCAGGTGGGCGAGCAAGAGTTCACACAAAACAGGAGGCCAATGGTATGTAGTGTCATAAGCCCAAAGCAGGAGGCCAGAATCACATGGAGCATGAGCTTTGCTGAAGTTGAGGAGACCACAGCTCTGAGATATGGACCCCATCCAAGGAGGGAAAATGCACATTCAGAAATGTCTGGTATGAAGTTTCGCAATGCGTCCTTCAGAACTCGACTGACCCAAAAGGATGAGGTCATGCAGAGTCCTGCTCAGTCACAGCTCAGCGTCCTCTGGATTCCTCGCTGTCCTGCTGTGGACTCAATCAGACCCATCACGCTAACAGTCAGAGATGGGGACACCTTTTTTGGAAGCTTTTCTTTAAAAACGAGACAGGCCAGGTGCCCCAGAGGACTTCACTAGTCTAACACACTTCCACTGAGCACCGTGAACACCCACCCACAATCAGACAAAACGCAGCCTCCCAGAGAAATGAGCAGCCCTCAAACATGCAAGGCAGCCAGCCCCACCGCAGGGCCCCCCGCTTCCCCCCCCCCCTTCCCGGGCCACCACATGCCCCGCTGGGCCTGCTCACAACAGGCCACAGCTACCAAAAGGGGTTTTGCTCTTCTTAGTCCTCTGTTTGTTGGGGCGCAGGCTGATGACCTCACGCCCATTGGCGCTGCTGGAGTTCTGACTGGAGTTGGTGCCACTGGCCGTGTTAAAGACACCTGGCGGTTTGGAGAACAGAAGGAAGGTTACAGCCAAATGAAGAGCAGTCATATTTGGTATCAATGCTGCAGTTTATTATACAGCATTATAACCACCAATTACAATTACAAATTGCAGGAGGAAGCCATAGACTAACCCAGGAAGCACATAACAGGAGTCACTTCATTATTTACTGTGTTTGACATGATTGCAGTGAGCATTCACAGCACACACGCACACACACACACGCACATGTAGGGTAAACATATCCTTATGGGGACCGCTCATTCATTTCAATGGGAAAAATGCTAA
>JABJVO010000062.1:1179767-1199670 GCA_026770805.1 Boulengeromyrus knoepffleri
TTATCACGTTATGGGGACATTATGTCCCCATAAGGATAGGTAAACCCGCTCGCGCACACACACACACACACACACACACGTATGGGAGTTGGAATGAGCCCCCACTAGTACACCATACGTCTTTAGACGGCCCTTCAGCTCCTTGGCCCACACGCGTAGGGCCGTCCTGATGCCGTCCTGATGCCTGTATCCCCACGGAACTGCAGGCTTTTGCGTCAGTTCCAGCGGGACTCACCGATTTTATTGCTGGCCGTGTGAACAACTTCTGGCTCCTCCGCCGTCTGCTGCTTCAGCTTCTGCAGGTATTTCTCTGCTAGATATTTGAAAACTGAGTAAGGGAGACAAAGACATGAACAATTCAGGGGCAGAGCGTTTCTGGGACCGTAATGTCTTAGACGTATCTGCGTCTAATAAATAGCCAGCGAGTAGAGTCAGAAGATAGTAGCTAGCTAGCTGGTTAGCCTCCTTAGAGCATCTCCTAAGGAACATGTTCATTTAATGTTTTGCGTGGTGCCTATCTGTGGCCAGCAGGGTGCCCCCAGTCAAACGCGTGGCTTGAGCGGTGGTTCATGGCCACTGCCGGCTGGCCCACACCCCAAATGTGAGAGATTAGCTTCTCCAAATGAGGGCATGGACACTTGCAGAAACCCCCAGCCCTTGACACGTGCAAAACACCATCTTGAGGCCTAAAGGCAACAACATTCACCTTCGTTCACGTTGAGATCCTCCTTCACAGAAGAGCGATAAAACCTTAGCTTGAGCCTCTTAGCCAGTGCCTCTGCCTCCTCGCTGCAAGGAGAACGTCAGATTACAAGACGAGAAGCCAAAACGAGCAAAGCCATGACCGCGAGGCCTCTGACCACCAATGAAGATGGCGACCGTGCCTCTGAGATGCATCTGAGTGACAGTTCATTTTCACTGTTTATCTTCCTACGCTGGTGACCTGGCAGTGAGGTCTATAGGTACAAACTCTGATTCCTCAGAGGCTGTTCGGCCATAAAAGGCAAATGATCACCCAGTCACATAATTTACTCTGTCCCAGGGCCAGCTTTGCATTATGGGAAACGAGACTGTATGGAGCGTACTTTTTTATCACCGTTTCATCCAGGAGGTCGATTTTGTTCTGCACCAGGACAGTAGGAATGTCTCCGACCTCTGCTTCTACCTTCTCTTTCCAGCTACCGATAGCTTCGTAAGATTCCCGGTCCGTGGTGGAGAAGACCAGCACACAGGCTTGGGCACCTATGATCGACAGACAATCAAAATATCAGGCAAAGTGGATGCAGCCTTGTGTACAGCCCACCCCCTCTTCACTCTGAGGCACCTAATTGGATGACTGAAGTGTCAGTACAGGAAGCAGGCCATGTGTGCACTGACCTCTGTAGTAGGCCTTGGTGATGGCGTCAAACTCCTCCTGTCCCGCGGTGTCCCACAACATCAACCTGACATCCTCGTCATTCACCCTGCACACGGTGACATTCAAATAGAGACATTGCAACCAGTAGGGGGCACTCATGACCTCTGTGGAGCAGCTGAACAGTAGGACGTTATAGCATAACCAAGTGAGAGCACTAATTACCAAAACTAATGTGCAACTATCGGCTGTTACACAAACACCATTATCGCATGAAGTGGACACAAAATAGCGAAAAATAAATAAAAAGGAATGATGAACACAGGCATAAGGAGGAGAATGTTCCACAATCCAAAAGGCCATCTGAGTTATGTTAATACAAAAATACTTACAAATACAACCAGACGGAAATCTGGAATGTGGAAATTTAGCTGTTTCATCGATTAAAACGTAGCAGATGGCAAGAATCCGCCATAGTGAATAAACAATAAAATGCTGCTGGCACAGCGGTGGATCAGTCTGTCCGGGGATATGTGGCCCCACCCCACTCACTTAGCATGAGGAAGCAAACTCCGACACATTCTAGCACCCAATGGTGACATCACTGCACCCTCTAGGATGTGGGACCAGCAACATTCTGATCACAGACAGCACCCGAACCCGCTGAGCCACACATTCCACCTGGACCATCACGATCATCCACACATTCCACCTGGACCATCACGATCATCCACACATTCCACCTGGACCATCACGATCATCCACACATTACACCTGGACCATCACGATCATCCACACATTACACCTGGACCATCACGATCATCCACACATTACACCTGGACCATCACGATCATCCCCTTGAATCACCGACGATTCTTCTTACTGGATCTGCCGCTCTAGAAAGTCCACCCCAATGGTCTTCTTGTAGTCCTTTGTGAAGATACCCTTGCAGTATCTCTGGATCATGCTGGACTTGCCGACGGCCCCGTTCCCCACCACGACCACCTTGATGGCCACCTCCATGTCCTCCTCCAACATGGCTGCGAAGGTGGAGCGAGCTTCTCTCACACTTCTGATTGGTCTCGCTGGATTCCTCTTGGATATGTTTCAGGGGTAATCAGAGAACTGCCTGGAATAACAACAACATGAATCATCAGAGTAAATCACTAACTGACTGCACATTTGCTCAAATTCTTAGAACTAAACTCCATCTTATCTCCACTGTAAAGTTAATCTCATAACTTCACAAATAGGTTAATATTTTCTTTCATTCGCTCTTAGCAATTGCTAAAACCAGCCACAATGTTTATGGAAGTTAATTGAAATCACAGCAACCAGAGCATGTGGTAGATGCACAGTGTAGGAACCAGAACCCAGCGAAATACCTGCAGCTCCCGCTTCATTGGACACCCACTGGCGAGCGACAACCAATGGCTGTTCCTCTCTAGTGTGGTTTTCTCAGCCAATCCGACGCCTAGACACATAACTTTTGCCAGGAGCTCCAGAAGACCAAGGACCATATTTGGAAACCAAATGATTATGTTAAAATAAGGGGGCAGTCGCTGTACACTCACCAGTGTGCGTTACGAAGTAAATGGGCTCTCGCCCAACAAAAGCATCCAGCATTTCTGGCCACGAATCCTCAGCAGCTGCTGCTGAGTCCAGCCACCATTTCATAGCTGCATGCAGACTTTAGCCGGACTATCCAATGGTCTTTCAGACACAAACAGCAGGGGGCGCCGTTAGGGGAGTTTCCCCCTTCCCTGGGAATTCGGGGACGGCCCCAGCCTCATTCAGGGGACTCGAGGCAGCTGCAGATGCTAAGAGGCCACAGATGCCCCCCCCCAATCACAGTATGCAGACGGCCATGTCGTTTCCGATCCATCCTGTGGGTAGCTGAACGACCATGAGACGCCATGAGACGCGTGTGTCTCGCAAACATGTAAACAAGCAGTGCAACTGTAGCTGTCAACAGAGCTTCGGCCATGACGTTGAGGAGGCATGTTCGGCCAGCTTGGGTACAACAGCCTCACTTCCTGTATGGTAGGTTCACCTTCTGTGTGGGTTTTGCACACCTAACAGAACACATGACTGGGGAGGGATGCAGGGCCTGATGCAGGGAGACATCCGAGCGCCTCGACCTGAACATACCCTGCACACGCTCCTGAAGATTATTTTCCTCATGAGCCACACAGAGCCAAGCTCATCTGCAGCAGAAAAGCATGATGCAGCCTAAGGAGGCGAGGGACCCCCCGGGGTGTCAGGCAGGCAGCGGCCATTCCCGGCACGGAGCCGAAAATCCTGCTCACAAACCGTGACGCTAACGAGATAACCGAGCGAACGCAGATGGTGCTTTCAAAGGCAGGTCTTCGGAAGAATGGCAGACGGCAAAATAAAAGCCCCTACTTTGTTTGACAGGATCAACTGAACAGGTGATTAACCCTTAAACAGCCCGTCGGTGTTGACACAGCCGTAAACCGAAGCACATCAGGAAAAGTGCTGTTTGTGCAGAGAGCCACCAGGTGAGGACAGTTTGCCAGCGGTGGGAGTGTCAAACACCGGCCCGGAGGGTCGGGTTACGGCGCCTGTGAAGCGCGATACGGTTTGTGCGGCGCAGCGCTGACAGACAAGAATTACACAGAGATACCTCATCCCAAAGACTTCTTAATGGGCTTGGCTGGGGTGTACAGGAAGCTGAAAAGCAATACTTACAAACATCCCGTCTTTCATGTGCGAATATGTGGGGCGCAGAGGCCCAATTCAAAGATCTGTTAGCTACTGACTCTGGGAAATATGTGAACAAACCAACAACAGTAAGAAGACCCCATGATAAGAAAAAAATCATTACATCTGATATGTTTATTTCCTGTGCAAAATAGTAGTGAACTCAATCGCGCCCTCCTATTCGGATCGCTTTCACTGGGAGAACAGCCTGAGGAGTGTGTCGGTATCATCTGAAAAGCCTGACTAAACTGTTTCAGACGAGGTAAGTGTGTGTGTATAAACGCAGGAGCGACAGAGATACAGCTCGAGAGATACAGCTCGATATCGTCTCCTATTGTAAATACAAACAGAAACACTGTAACTGAGGCTGGTACCGCACAGACCATTTCGGACAAAAAAAAAACATATCAAATTGCATTTACGCTGTGACGATATTATAATAAAGCGCAGATGGCATCTGACGCCCGGTGCCCGCTGCTGTACATGATACCGATTAGCAGCATGCCATTTCAGCGGGCATCGTGCACACCGGCACCGGAGCGGCACCCTCCCGCTTACCTGCCTTCTGGCTGGGCCATGTCCACCAAGGGGGCGGCTAATGTGAAAAGGACAGAGAAATGCGCTTTTAAAAGCAAAAAGCGCCCGAGCGCTCACGGAAAGGCACTGCCGGGGATAGGCGGCCCCGAAGGCACGTCCTCAGCCGCTCCCTAGGCTACCCCGACACCGGACCCGCAGACCAGCACCACGCCTTTGAAAGTGCACAACGGAAAGGCGGCTTCGCAGGGGGAAAAAAACACGAGTGCACGTGAAAATCGCTGCTTTTAACGCCGTCCGCCCACGCAAACTTACATTCCACGCTTATCCTCCGCCACCGCCGCCGTCCCCCATCTTCCCGGTGCGTTTCACTCCCCCGGCGCTCGGTTGCTATAAACGCTGCGAGGTTTTTCCGGCGACACCGATCCGTGCGGCAAGGCGCCCCCCAATCGCCGACTCCGGACCGGCTGCGGGCCCCCGCACACAGCGCTATGATCGCCCGGCCGGACGCACCCCGACCGCTCCGGGATCGGTGACGCTCGTTCCCGCTTTGCGCAGAAAGCTACGGCCGTAAGGAAGTGATATCACGGCTTTCCGTATCCCACCCTCTCGGCAACTTTGTGAGGAGCGTTCTCTGGTCCCTGCTTATCACTAAGGGGATCCGTGAAATGCTGTTATTCTACATTAAAGCTGCAATTTGTGTCACTATGCAATTGTGCATTTTTATTATCAGATGTATTCATTTTAATAAGCTTCGTTGTCATACACGTTTGCATTTTATAGTCCATCCATTTACACTGTTGTATAAATACAAATGTGCAACATTGCGGTCCAGTGACAGGGAGCAAAAGCTAATTATTCACAGAACATATTTTTAAATGATGCATGTTTTATACAGGCTAAGCCAAAAACATGTACATCACGGCATTTTTCTGATGGTCGCAAATGACGTTTTTTTCGGGAAATAGGACGGAAAATGCCGGGTATATTTATTTTTCATTAGATTTTTTGGTGGCTGGCCGGTTGCTGGGTGGAGATGACCAGTCTGAATGGAAAGCTTTCCTCAAACGGGCTATTTTTGGTCGCTTTCATAGGGCTGTTTTTTGTGGTTCTCTGCAGAGAATTTTTCAGGCCGCATTTCATACTTTTCATAGAGCACCGACACAAACGCCCATTTTCTATTACTCCTTTATGAACGGTGTAGTAGAATACATACATTTTAAATTTAAACTCTCTCTCTCACACTCTTCTTGTAATGCCTAACACTGTGGTAGATATATAGTAGTAATATGCGGCTTCAAAATATACCCATATTTATATGTCAAAGTCACCTTTGGTTTATAACGTTGCTTAACATGCAGGATCACAAATCGGAACTAACAGAACTCAACTGCAGTTATTACTGAAATGCATTTGTAATTTTGAAGTGGCATACAGCATCGCTAAGGCGCAATGCTAAATCCGTAATACCAAGTTAATGTCACGTCTGCTGTCTTTTATCCTGCCCACGTCTTCACTCCGCCAACTAGATGAAAAGTTCTGCGTTTTCTTCTCAGCCTCTATAGATATAAGCTAATCAGATGATCGCTGTTATTTTTTTAGAGAAGTCATTGGAAAACCTTGCTTTATATGCAGATCAAGCAACGTTACTCTACACAATTGTAAAGGAAAAGAAAAAAGCACTTAATGTGAATATTTATGAGCACAGCACAATAGCGAGCCAAAGCAACTGATTGAATTAGTCAGACACAGATGAGACCATGGCCGTGTCCCGGTTACTGTTTGCTGCAATGGCAGCAATGTTTATTTACCTATTTGACTTTGGCACTATCCCATTTCCAAAAAAGTTAACGTTATTTTGCTATTCACGGCACGTTCTGTATCAGGTTTGCTTTCAGGGGATCCGAAACAGAAGAACTTATGTAGTAAAAATTGCCATTATTTGCGGGCATAAACGGGTACATTCACGAGGTATTTCTCTTTATTTTATCGTAAGGACTTCTTTGTAAATTTCGAGTTTAAGTGGATTTTTTCTGTAGGATTGAAATAAAACTAAATTCCTACATACACTCCGCACCCATAGGGGGCAGCCATCATCTTTTAGCGAGAGCTGACGTTTTGGCCGAGTAACGCCGACGAAGAATGGGCTTCCGGTGACGCGGTACGTCATTTACGCGCGCTTTGGCGGGATTCTGAAGGCTAAGTTGCGGCGCGCCGTAGTGCAGCAAATTATCTGACAGGTGGGATTACTTTTAAAAGCTAAAATTAAAATTACGCTCTTATTTGTAGATCCTTCCTTGTGTGCTTTCTTTATTTGACAGACATACTTGTCAGACTACACGTTCATTTGAGTGTCAAGCTGAAGCTTCGGCGTTTGCTTCCTGTGATGGCTTTAATGCGTTTTTTTTTTTAAATTGCTGTGATGTCAAAAATGTATCGGTGTGCTTTCATATAAGTCTGAATTCACAGTTTCTATGAAGTTAGAGCCTCTTGCAGAGTCCCTGCGCCGAATGTCCTCTCCTGTCCCTCTCTGTCGCCTGTGAAACTGGGGCACCTTTCCCAAAAGCATAGTTATAACCTTGCAACTGAACGATTCCAGCTGCGTAAGTTGCTATCGGGAGCTTTTGGGAAGCGCAGCCCTAGGCGGCCCTCTTGTGTATGCCCCTACGGCTTTTCGGTCTTCCTATGTGCCCTGATCCTTCCCTCCCGGTTTGAGTCGACCTTCGGTATCCTTCCGATGCAGGAGCACCATGCAGTTCAGCAGGAAGATCCGCCGGCGGCCGGGGGAGATCGACCAGGAGGGGCTCTACGGACACTGCCTGCAGTTCTACGGACAGCCCCCTGTCCAGAACATCTCTTTGGCCGAGTTCGAGCAGCTGGCGGTGGACAGGCTCAAGCGTGAGTCCCCGGCACCTTCCTCTTTCTTTATTGCATGTGTTGCCTTTTAATTAATAGGTTCTCCATTAGCTTTCCAGCCTGACCGGTTTCTATGTAGGACCTTAGGTTGGTAGCTAAATTAGTGAACAAGTTGTTGTTTCAGTGTACATCCCTTTCCCAGCTAGTTATCGAGGGGCTGGGGGGGGGTTGGAGCTGGAGCCTGGGGTACCCCTTTGACAGGATGCCGGTTTACTCCAGGGCACAGCCACAGTACTGTTTATGGAACAGGATGTCTGTGAAAAGGTGAGTAATTTTTCTTTGCAGTGCTCAAAACCGTGGAGAGCCTGGGGGTGACTTTTGTGAAGATGTCAGAGCAGTACCAGAACAAGCTGCGCGCTGAAATGGCTGGACTTAACTTCCCAGTCCGTGCTGATACTGTGAGTCGCCGCTTCGCTTTTCCACTGTGAACCGGGTGCTGTCGCAATCAGAGCTTCAGTGACATTGCTCTGGGTACTGTGACTTTGGTGATGTACAGAAATAGCACAACCTTCTCAGCTCATAGTCTAGTCATTCTTTTCAGTTAATGCAAGTGTGAACATTTGTCAAATGGCTCCCCCTTGTGTTCACCAAGAGAGTTACATAAACATAAATGTTTTCATAAACATTTATTAAGGTGCTTTTAAACTAATGGAAAATCAAAACAGTTCTATCATGTAGTGTTGAAATACTAGAGATGAGTATCAAGTCCAGTTTTTTGTGGTCTTTGTCTCGTCATTAACTATTTTGACTCTGTCTCGTCTCATTCTCAGGGTTTATTTCAAGACCATCAAAATGCGTCTATCACAATGACTTAATATTCACCTGCTTGAGAGGATTGGGTGTAAAATGTCTTGCTTCAAAGTTCAAATGCAACCAATAAAATTTGCCTTATTTGAAAAAAAATGTTACGTTTCAATGTAAATGCCTCTGTACAAATTTTAAGAAAAAATGCACATGGTTCAAATTCTACTGTGACACAACTTTTAGGCTACACTGCCTAGCAGTTTGGGCAGTTCTGTTACGTAGACTGAAATATTAATCTGTTTCTGACCTTGACTATGTCTAGCCCTGCCTTGATCTTGGTCTTGTCTCGGTCTCATTGCACTTTGGTCTTGGTAATGACTTGGTCTCAGTTTAGGTGGTCTTGACTACATCACTGCTATCCAGCCCACAACACCGACGATTTTGAAGGGTAGTGTAACTTAATGCCTGTGTATACTTCATATTATTGGCATATAGCCATGACAGTTTAAAATGGTGTCTCAGTCTTCTGTAGCTTGTTTTAGTAGCAAATGCTGAGGTGTTATGATGGCTGACCATGCTGTCACATTAAGTGTAATTCACTGTGCCCCCCACCTTCCACAGGATGACTGGAAGCCCCTCCAAGGCCCAACGGAGTATGAGAAGAGGCAGAAAGACCACATCTCACACTTCATTCTGCGGCTTGCGTATTGCCACACGTGAGTGTGCACCGGTCTGGGGGAGGTAGGGCTTGTTTTACAGTCAGATTCTAATGCTCAGCCTCCCCGCCCCCCCTGCAGTGAGGAGCTCCGGCGCTGGTTCATACAGCAGGAGATGGACCTGTTCCGGTACCGCTTCACTCTGCTGCTGTCCAAACAGAAGAGCGAGTTCCTGCATCGGAACAGCCTGCAGTATGACACTGTGAGTGGTTGGGACCTACCACTGTGGGCTGAGCTCTGTGGATGGGTGTGTTGGAGATGACATGAGTGGACAGGGCTTGTTGGCATGGGCGGGGCCCTGTGGATGGGTGTGTTGGAGATGACATGAGTGGACAGGGCTTGTTGGCATGGGCGGGGCCGTGTGGATGGGTGCGTTGGAGATGACATGAGTGGACAGGGCTTGGCATGGGCGGGGCCGTGTGGATGGGTGCGTTGGAGATGACATGAGTGGGCAGGGCTTGTTGGCATGGGCGGGGCCCTGTGGATGGGTGCGTTGGAGATGACACACTTTTGCTGATTAAGGCGCTAAATTAGAGGTGAGACCAAGTTTTGAGGACAGAGCAGGGTCAGCCAGCATCTAGCGCCCGTGGAGGGTTAAGGGCCTTGCTCAGGGGCTTCCAGACATGGGTACCAATCTGTAGCCCATTGAACCGAGTTTGTCCGAGTGCCCCTGGCCTTTCGTGAGTTTTAAGTCTGTAGGATTTGAATGTGTTTGTTTAAGCATCTGCATGTTTAAACCGCTGGGGATGCAGAGTAATAATCAGCTGTTTCATTTTGGTTCAGGTTCTTTTTTGCAGGATTTCTTCTGGTCAGCAGAGGGTGCTGTTGGCTTACTCAGGTTTTTCTTTCGTCATCTGGAAAAGTTCATGTTTACATGCCGTGGTGAACTTTATGTATCTGGAGATTTTGTTCTTTTTCTAAGAAGCTCCCCCCAGTGGTTATCTGTGTTAAGTGATTCTGAAATGGCCACTTCTGTGTGTGTGCTGTGCTCAAATGTCGAGTTTGTAAAGTTTTCAGTACAGATGGTTTAATTTCAAATTTATATTTCGGTTTCCCTCAGCATTTATTTGGGCTGACTTCCTCTTGGCCGCTAGGTGGCAGCATCAGACAGCACAATCTGTGGATTGAGGTGTTGTACATGGAGAGATTCTGGGACTGAGTAACTGATCAGATAAGCAGGTTCTCCTCCATAAATCTGGTGTGCAAGCGAGTGCAGGCCTCCCCTTTGGTCCCAGTGTGTGCAGGGGTAGCTTCCTGTCCCGCAGTGTAGTTCCAGTGCTAAGCTGAAGATGCTAACAGATAGCCTCCACATATCACTGCCGGCACCCTTACTTAGCACGAGGAAGTGGGTCATCTGCTCTTTTACCTGTTCATCTCCTGGACTTCTTGGGGTTGTTCAGGCCGGGTAAAGCTTGTGTACTCCTCAGAGCCGGAATACAGAGCACGTAGGGGCCTGGGTTGCTGGTGAGCGTCACTGACCGGTGTTCTGGCCTCTGTCTCCCACCCCGCAGATTAGCGATACTGACAAGAAGGCCTTGATGGAGAAGCTGGTCCACTCCACCTACGGCTCCAGCGGTTGCTCTGTTGAGCAGCAGGACTTCTACAAGGTCACTGGCCGGCATAACCCACAATCTCCTCGCTGTCCAGGGCGGGTCTTCCCAAGAATAATACCGTTCTGCCTGTTTAGGTGCCCTTCCAGGATGCCCTGGATCTAGTACGCAGCCGGAAAGTGTTCCTCAAAGCTGGCTACGCCTACATCCCCCACCAGGACATCGTCACCATTGTCCTCAATGATTTCCGCACAAGGCTATCCAAGGCACTGGCGGTAAGGCTGTCTGCTCGGTGCCCACGGTGTGCCAGCCGGCCCAGTTTGCGGGCCTGAGGTGCCCCTGATGATCTGACATTGCCTCCTGCAGGCCGGTCAGCATAGGAGCTCGACCCCTTGCTCTTACGTCAGGCCCAAAACACTGGCGGGTTCCTGTTGCTAAGAGACAGCTGGACGCAGAAACGCTTTTTAAACTTGTGAATTTGCTGCCTGGTCGGTTCCCCAGTCTCAGCACAGGAATGTGCTCGCCGGCGGTGAAGAGACGCGTCACCTCTGCGGTTTCCAATTTGCGTCTGCTGCACATTGGGGGGGGGGGCTCGTTAAGCGCGGCAGGACTCCTTTTTACCCATCACTGTGTCCATGCAGAGTTGCGTTGTTGTTGTTTTTTTTTTTTTTGTGAGCTCCTGTGGTTTCCTGTGGTGGAATATTAATGGGGGGGGAGTGAGGCAGATCTGGAGCACTTTAGTTGTGGGCAGGATCTCTGCATGTTGGCTCTCCGGTTGCCGGTGTCATGGTGAGCCTTGGAACTGATGCACACACACGCACGCACACACACACACACACACACACACACACACACACACACCCCTGAGTCTGTGATGTCGATAGCCGGCCCCCCCTCCTCAAAACACGCAAGCCTGGCGCTGTTTGACTGAATCTCAGCTCTGTGCTTCAGCGGGGAAGAGGAGCTCCAAACCGCTGCTGCAGGCCCCCCCAGAAGCTCAGCTCAGCTCAGCTCTCCATGTCCTTATCTCTGACAGCCCTAATAATAATAATAATCTGATCTTCTAAGCTGGAGCCAATGCTCTCATCATCGCAAACCCCCTTTGAGCGCTTTGCTTCAGGGCCTTAATGTAGCTGGCTCTCTGCACCGGGCCGGCATCTGGGGCGTCTCCTTCGGGCCGGCCGGCCGTGTGACTCATCGCGCTGCTAAGCTGCTCGACACACACTGTTAACTTTAACCAGTTTTGCTGCCGCCGTGTCCCGGATCTGTTGGCTGCCATGTTCGTGTTAAGGGGGCTGAAATCCGTAAGGGGAATGAGTCAGTTTTTGGGGTCGGGGACGTGCTGGCATGTTTGGTTTCACGATTTGTAACGAAGGGTCGGCTCAACAATAGTGGGGTGGGTGTTGGATGGGGGGAGGGGCCCGATGACTGTGGCTGGCTGCTGTGTTTCCGGCTGATGAATCCCCTGATGGGACCCGGTGATCCGTCACTTCTGCTCAGCATGGCCGCCCCCGGACGCCCCTGTTAATACTCTGCGAAACACTGCATCCCTGAGATCGATGTCACACCTGTGGCTCCATGGAAATCTTGCCTCCGGAAATGGCCTGCCGTTCTCTCGGAATACCGGATGGCCGCTGATCTTCTACCTGGGTCCAATCCTGACAGTCGCGTGCTTGTGCTTCTGCGACTGTCTGAGAATGCTCGTTTTCATCACATTTTGAAAATAGTTTAAAAGGATTAAGCCAAGCTATTGGAAACCTTACGCTGAAGACCTGCTTCCATTTAAATGAGAAAAGCCTGAGTCTGTTAGGTCCCACCGTCCATCCTGCCTGCCTTTCTGCTAACATCCTGACATTGGTACTTTTCTAGTGTATTCCCGCCAAGTGACGTGCGGTAAATTGCTTCCTGATACTCTGTTTCCCATGAGTGTGCTGGGCTGCGGACGATAGAGTGGTGTGAATGTCGGGGAAATGTTCGCTGCAAGTCATGTGACTCTGTCATGCACTGTAGCAGCATTCCACCTGAATATTTCATCTCCTAAAATTTGCTCTTTGGTAGTTTGCTCTTGGAAATGTGACGCTGTATTTGATAGGCTGCTTCATGACTACGTGCTGACCCTCCTCCTTTTGAAAACTTCATCAAAACTCTATAATAAAGAGCTTGAGAGCTTTAGAAAATGCTCCGAATGTCTGCGTGTGCTATAAAGCGATTCTCGTCCCCTGGGCTTACCAAGCGAGGTTGAATGTCTGTGCAGAAAGTCTTTACCTTTGGCCTAACGCAGAATGCAAGTGGCTGAAGGTGACTTCATAACATGTATTAGTTACTACCGCTGCATTTACCAGCAGAGGTGAGCAGTCACTGTGCATGTACCTTTAAACACCAGGATTAAATGCATTCATATGAGTTCAAAGCTTTCTGCCTTGGCAACCAGTATTGGTGTAAGGCAGGGTCTTCTTGAACCCAGCTACTAGCTACCCAGAAAGCAGATGAACTCACTAAATGCTTGACCATCTTTCCTCCAGCAGGGGGAGCCAGAGATTTGTTCATGTAGTCAGGGGTGTGATTTTAGGAATAAATGGCCTCCGTTCTTGGGCTGATGGGACTGATGTGCGCTGACATTGCCCTTGACATTGCTCTCTCACCTAGATATCAGACCAGTTTCCAGTGTTTAACCTGTGAAGTGTGGTAGTGTTTGACTTAACATTCTTTGAGTAAAACGTCTCTCATCCCCATAATGTCGGGCTCAGTTTGAAAACAGGAGGCCTCATGATTCATGAATATGTGAGCTGCTCCCTGGGTCTGAGACAGAGAAGGCAGAGCAGGGCTTCATGGGCCCCGCAGGTGGCACCCCTGTGAGGGCACCGGCTGCTTTACGTTGTCAGGAGGAGCAGAGATGGATCTCCTCCCTCAAGATGACATCAGAGAGACTGGAGTTTTTTTTCCCCTGAAGGAAGTGTGGTTGGGTTTTGTGGGAGCTCATGTCTTTATGTTGTCCTGGAGGAACAGCAGTGTGCTGGGAGAGACGTGAGCTTTGCCGGGGCTTTGAGCTGCGACTTCGGCATGCGGCCTCAGCTGCAGTGGCTTTGAGCTGCGACTTCGGCATGCGGCCTCAGCTGCAGTGGCTTTGAGCTGCGACTTCGGCATGCGGCCTCAGCTGCAGTGCTGACCTGCACCTCTCACGGCGGTGGGAGAATGCCAGTGTATGATGGTACCGCTGCCCCTCGCTTTTCTCACACACACACACAAACAAAAGTTGGTCTTCCTATCTAAATGGGGACCGTCCATTCATTTCTATGGGGAAAAACCCTAATCCCAATCACGACACCCTTAACCTATACCCATCCCTAACCTTAACCATAAGTAACCAACCCAAATACAAGACTTCTGGCATTTTTACTTTTTTGATTGCATTTAGATTTTTATAAAACTGAGGTTATCCAAATGGGGACCTCAAAAGATGTCCCCAAAAGTAGGGAAATTTCAGGTTTTACTACACTTTGGGGATAAGGTCCTCAAATGTAATCTATGCAAACACACACACAGCACATATTCTCTCTCTCTCTCTCTCTCTCTCTCTCTCTCTCTCTCTCTCTCTCTCTCTCTCTCTCTCTCTCTCTCCAAGCCGCTGTTGTCAGGTCTAAGACCCCCCACGCACACATGCTGCCAGAACACTGCTCTGTAGGCACATCACAGATTTATATGCACGTATTCTGTGCAAGCGATGGGAAAATCTCCATTCATCTTCAAAAACTGCAACGTTTTTGGGTCTAATTCCCTGACTCAGGCCTGGTTTCAAAGTCTCAAAATCAGCTGGACCCCATTTCCTGTGACTCTGTCCTGCACCCCCTGGCATGTGCCCAGTCTGCACTACGCTAACAGCACAGCCTCTCAGTAACCTTCTTGTCAGCTTATGAAAACAATGCGACTAGAACGAGGTGTGGGAAATGTCGACGCCTTTTCCCACACCGGTTAAAAAAGAAATAACATTCACAATGTTTTCTTAATTCAAGAAGCTTGTTTCTGCTAGGGAACGAGATGCTTGGCGCCTCCTTTTGGCCACAAACTGCCTCTACACTGAAATGCATCCTATTGGTGGCGCCAGAGCCCATTGTGTCACCTGCGTTTCAAGCTAAATATTTTCAGGAAAAAAAGTGGCTGTGAAAATAAGCCCTGGCTCTTTAAAAAGAATGAAATGTCTTCAGTGGTGATTGAACGCTGAGCTGTGAGGTATCAGTCAGACGTCACATGTGACTGACAGCAGTTGATGGGCTTTCTGCGGGGAGCTGGTCTGCGAGGGGTCACGTGTTCGCGTCCCACCGCACTCTTTACCCTTGAGGCTGGCCAGTTTGGCTGTCTTTCGGGCTCCAGCAGAAACTGCGTCGTTTTGAAGTCATTGGTGGTGACAGTTGGATGTTTTAGGTGGGGTGGGGGGATTTGTACAGCTGCTCAGATGCTGTTGAAGGGCATCCATCCCTCCCGGCAGCAGACTGTATGGCTCAGAATGTATAGGAGAGATGTTTTTGCCTTCTGCTATTCTGTAAACACATTAATGCTTTGACATTGAAGCTTAAAAGCAGCCAGAACTGTGGGATTTCGGCCGTATTGTAGCTGCACGCCTGACTGGTCATGATGCATAATTTAGCATCATGGATCCCGGTGTTCTAGGCTTTAGCCCGAGTGATATGGGGGTGTGTGTGTGTGTTTCCTTTTAATCTGCATATTTCACAGGCCACGGATCCTCATACCTTCAAAAGAAACCTCTTTGTGTGTGATCACTTGTGGAAATTGGATATTGAAATATAGCCACTGATTCCTTTTTGAAATGTAATCGGGGGGTACCCCAAGGTCCTGAACCAGGACCCATACTCAATCTTTGGTTTAACCTGATAAACTGTACGTAATGGATCTTGAGCCATTGTTTGTGCTGCTGGTGCATTGGGGGAGGAAGACTGGCTCTTTTCAGGAGCACGTAGGCGTTCATCTAGCAGGAAAGACATCTTGAATATATCTTAAGTGTACAGTCCACACTTGTGCTGTAAGATACTCTGCTTCAGCATTGTGGTTTTGGTGAGTAAATCTTTCTACCATTTTACTGGCTGAAGACGCCTTATTTAGGTTGATTCTTTGTCTTGAGTGGTAGCTGACTGGAACATATGTGTCCATATGTGGGCTTCTTGATTTACAGGGTACTCGACATGGATTTAGGGTCACAGTGGTCATTAACCTGACAGGAAGCTGAGGATAGCCATCGGAATCCTGTGTGGGGGCTTTTATCTTATCTGTCAAAGCTGGGAAGCCCCCGCTTAGAGTGACAATCGTGTGACGTCACAGCAGATTGGTTTGCTTTGAAGGCACATGGTTACCTTTAGCATCCAGACAATCACTCAAATGCTTGTGCCGTAGAAAGATCTCCCTTTATTTCTGTACCTGTGCCATGATTCCATGTAATGAGATGTGAAGTTCCGTGTCTGTTGCGGCATGACTAAAAGGAGAAATGGCCTCCTTCCTCTGAAATGAGAAACGAAACCCATTAGAGTCGTCATTGAGACGTGTTAAGTGCCCGGTGCCACCGGTTTACATTGGCCCCTCAAATATCCCATTTCCATGCTAATCTTTACCGCGGTCACTCCACTGGGGTTAATCGAGATGCAGTTTTGGGGCATCGCGCATCTTTAATGAGGATGTCAACAGGCACTGTTGACATGCGTTTGTGTTGGTGTTGCAGGGAGCTTACGGAGGCTGCTGGTTGGCAAGGAGAATTAAGATGTAACAAAGGGCAAGGTGCAGTTAATTCTTGCAGTTGTCAGTAAGGGCCGGGCCGGGCACGGCCTGATGATGCATGTGCTGTGTGTCGTGACCCAGCGGAGCCGCTTCGCCGGTGATTTATTTGGCCTGCCTATTTGTCAGGGACAAGTCCCGCTCGGAATGACGCACTGGGGGAGATTCCCAGCATTCATCACACTGCTATTGTGGTGTAACCGCAGTAATGTGGTGAAACCGCCGTTTGTTAGTGGTGGTCGCTCCCGTCCTGAGTGCGCAGCTCATGGGCTTGGGTTTCAAGCCAGCGGGTAGTTCTGTGAGGCCTCTGTTCACTGGTGAACATCCGTGCAGTGCTTATCTGGATATTTTACGGTGCTGCTCACTTTTGCTGGCAACTAACTTGTTTGAAATTTGTTAACCAGTTAATTCTGTCCTGATGTTTTTCAATGAGTTAGTTTTGTCCAAACTCTGTCGGGTTGTTGTAGCTGCTTGCTTCTGAAATTCCAGGTACGACACTGTCATCCGGTTATCCATGTGCCTCTTATGTAAAGGCACCTGTGTGGCACCTGGAATGTTCCTGCTTGTGCCCCATCAGCGTCTGCCCTGATGGGCGGGCAGCGTGTCATAATGCTTGTGGGAAACCCGGTGTCCAGAAAGAGTAAGGCTGACCTTGGGGGAATGGGGTCTCCCCACGGTGTCCCTGCTCCAGCAGAGCTGCCGGCGTCTCGCCAGGGAGACGCGTTCACACAGTAATATCCCTGTCACCTACACCCCCCCCCCCGCAAGCCCTGCATCGGCAAGACACCAACCTTGATAAAGGCGTCAGTATCCGACAGCCCAAAGCCACCCAATTAATATTTCAGGATCCTAATTATTTGTGAGTCTCCCGCTCCTGGGAGAGAAGGCGTCTTTAAATATTAAATACCTCATCTTCTCCCTGTTCCAAGTGTTGCTGGAATCCCGGGTTGTTCCACCGGGAAGCAGAATTACCGCCACACTTGGCCCTTATGCCCCCCCCCCCAAAGATAGATCACTCTTATCAAACCCGTACCGATTCTCTGGTTTGTTCGCAGGTTAACGGCATGATTTTAATCTCTTCTCTGCTAACGTTTCCTATGTGTGGCTGTTTATAGAGGCTCCAGTTTGTCTGGCTGTTCTGGACGTCTGCTTGTTTTCCCCCCTTTTTCCGATTCCTCATTGGTATGAATCACTACTTAATTTCACCAAGGAAATTGACAAAGCAGGCAGCAGCAGGGAACGGTGATGAATATTTTAAGGGCAGTCCGGTAAAGACGGAACATTCTGGAGCTGCCGGTATTACAGAAGCTCATTAAATGACCCCGGAATGCGTTTATAGTGCCTTTCACTTCGGGCGACGGCGACGCTGCACATCCTGTCACGGAGGACATCCTCTCTGGGGGTGACATGCGGCCCCAAATCGATCATCTGCCATGGTTTTTGTTCAGAACGTGACACATTGCGTTCTGCTCCCTATCCTCGATTTGAATGTCTCATTTGCACCTCTCCAGTCAGTCCTGTTTCAGTCGTAAAGGCCCTGGTCAGTCACCTTGTTTCTAAGCCCTTCTCTGGGCCTGTGAGTAGCAGACGTGTAAAGGTGCAAAGCTATTCCTGTCCCAGTCACAGCAGCAGCCGTCTGGCCTGTTCTGTGTTTCTGTTTAGTTCAGTTTCGGCACCAGAGAACAAGCAGGCTGGAATAGTTTATTCCTGTGTAAAGTGAGTTTTATATAACAAGGGCGAGTGCGCCACTGTGATTTAAAGGGGGGAGCTGGCTGGCTGGCTGTGTACATAGTACGACTTGCCCAGAAGTTGGCAGTGGTGCAGGAAAACACTCTTTAATCAGGTAACCTAGGAACGGCTAAACTAGGCACTAATGCTGCACTGATTTAGTCTGCAAAAAATGAATAAATGATACATTCCTACCCAGCAATTAACAGCTGTCAGACGTGTTTTGGAGACGTTTCAGGCAAAACAATCTGCATCCCTGCTCCTCTTCTCCCCCAGAGAGTTTGGAAGCATGTGTCCATTTCCTGTGAGGTCACTTCCTTTGAGTTGATTACTGCAGGCCGTCAGGCACGTGCCTCGGGTCCCGATTCTCCTCTATGCGGCCACTGTTAATTAGTGGCTCTGGGTGGGAGGCTCACCTGGCTAACTAGTCTACTCTGCGTGCCAATGCAGATGCCTGTGAAGCTTGTTTTGCTGACTCCAGTCCCTAAATGGGGGGCCGTCATACTTCAGTACTGAGGTGTGTAACACTGTGCTATGATGATGGTTGAAGCTCCTGTGGGCGTGGCTTGTTTGGCGCCAGCTGGGGGTGGGTCTTGGAAGTGCAGCCATTCTCCGCTCTTGTCAGTCCTTACCCTGAGCCTCCTGTGACTACAGGAAGTGGTTCATTGGCTCATGGGCTGCTTTTATGTGACCGACAGGATTTGCCCTCACCACCTTCTCCATCCTCCTTGGTTCCCAGTCCCAGGGGGGGTCGCTGTATGTCGGCCCTTCAAGCCTGTCACCGTTTAATGCGCCCCCCCCCCCAGTCCCCTGGCCTGTGGGCCTCCTGTCCTCTTTTCAGACAGGTAACCTTTCGCTCGTGGGGCTGAGCCACCAAGAAAATTGCTTCTGTGATCTTTGTCTGGGGCTGCACAAGCCCCCCAGGTGATGGGGAGAAAAGGAAACGGAGAAAGACACCGACGCATGACCCCCCCCCCTCCCTTAGCATACCCCTTAAATTGTTTTTCTTATTTTGCTGTCAGTCTAATAGCCACCTGCAGTCCGTGGGTGCTGTGCCGCTTCCACATGAATGTGTTTGTTTGGAGATGCTCTCCACAGCTCACGCTGGCCCTTTAATGCAAACCGCTGCCTGCAGGCGGATCCCGGCCACCTTGGCACTCTTCTGCTACTCCAGTCACTCTGCTCTACCTCCAGCTTTCCTCTCCAGCCTGAACAGACTCTGTCCTGCCCCAGAAGTGTGGCTTCCAGTCACTCGAACCCCCTGTTGGTCAGTCACCATTCTAAACCAGTTGTTTAGAAGATGCTGAAGCAGCATTTTCTGCTGACCAGCTAGTTAGCTACGATCTTGTGACTATTCTGGTGGCCTATGTATTTAATTTTTTAAGCATCTTTCGGGGGGGCTTGTTGAGCGAAGCCCCAGGAAATGACAAGCCCACCCCTGGATGCTCCGTCAAGGTTTAATCCTTGGCAGAGTCAGATGCACGATTTGTGTACTGACCGAAATGTGTACTCTTGTTTTGGACTAGTCTAATATCCCTGAAAACTTGTGTTAGGGCCCGAGTTGTCCTGTATGTTTGCAATTACAAGCAACACCGAATCCCATCTTTGACTTTCTGTCCATTCCAAGCCTGACCTGTTGGTGGCACTGTTCTTTTTGGCCATTTATTATACTATGACTGGCTTTTCTTGCATCGTTGGCTTGTGTTTGTGTTGGTTATGAGGTGAACGTTGTCGCCCTTGAAGGATTCTCGCTGTTGTCTCTTCGAACTGAAATATAGGAGCAAGGCCCAATCCCATTTCTCCTCCCTTAGCCCTACCACTAGATTTCGAGGGCCCTCCCTTCCGAAGTTGACTTCACA
>JABJVO010000062.1:1233221-1260606 GCA_026770805.1 Boulengeromyrus knoepffleri
CCCCTTTCTGTTCTCGGAGCCGCCAGTGGGTCGTCCGCCCCTTTTTTGTGCCTGATGCCTCGCTCCCGTGCCCGAGCTGCCCGCACCCATGACATCACTATAAGTGAACCATCATTATAACTGATTTTTTCCCTTTTTATTTGTCTCAGGCAGATTACCATCTAATTCACATATTGTAAATTTATTACATAAGTATAAGGTAATAAAATGGACAGCGTAGCTATTTAAAGAATTTTATTGACTCTCAAAATACAGTACAGCTGTTTCAAACACTTTTCAAATTACAGTACTTTACAAATTAAATTACTGAACTATGTATAATTCAAATACGCTATAATACCGTAACACCGGCGGCATCTGCATGTCCCAGCATGCCTCATGAGCATGTGTATATAGCCCCGTGTTTGTTTTGTATATTTTAGCCCCTGTTTGTATTTTTTAATGTCGGTACTTGTTGGGCTGTGTATCGGTTGTCGCGTGTGCTTTTAACTGTGGTTGTACTCGGTCCTAGCCTGACCCTCGCGTGTCTCAGCCACCCGCCGTGTGTGTGCCCTACCCTCCTTAGTGCAACTTCCCCGTGTTTCCGTGTTATTCACGGCTTTCGTGTTATTGTTGCTTGTCGTGGGATTACTTTAAAGAGTAACATAAAGAACAACTTCTTGTCAGTCCGCCGTTGTTTTCATTCGCCGCCACCGCCGCTATTCCTCGGTCTGCTTTGCGCTTCACTACGCTACAATATTGTACATAAATTATAACTTTGTTGTAGTTTTGCCGTTGGATCTCGGTGACTAGTTTTTGCATTTTTATTATAAGCTTCGATGAGTCTATATTTGTCATTGAGAGAAAATGACTTTCTTTTTTCCGTCATGTTTTCTGTGCACGCAGCATTAGCCTCAGGTAGCTAGCAAAAGCAGACGGCCGGGTTACCAAATAGGCTTATCTAAGTAAAGTAAAAAAAAAAAAAAAGTAGCGTAGATTTACACTGTAAGCGGAATACTTCATTACTATAAGCGAATTATTTAAACAGTATTTGTACAGGAATGATTCTGTCTCAAGTTTTTTGATCCATATAAGCTGTTGATCTCTATAAGTGGATTCCACTGTACATGAATATCATAATATTATTGCCATTAGGGCCAATAGTAAAAATCAACATACAGCACCAATGTTATTTCGAGGTTAAAGTCGCTAAAATATATTGAGATAGTATATATATGAGGCAAATTTAAGGATGGATTCAGTTGTGAATTAATGAACGTGGATCCAGAATTAGAGTTCATGGTGACTGTTGCAACCATTCAGCCAATCAGAAATCTATTCCCTTCCCTTCATTTCTGATTTTGTTACTGTCCTTCTACCTTTGGACCGTAATTGCGACTGGAGCAGTTGCATTTATTTCAGCTTTTCAGTATTTTCATTTCAGTATTTTCTCTTTATTGTTATTACTGCGATGTGCTTGGAGGCATCTGGGGACTGGATTGGCCGGGGCTGATAAAGCTGTCGGTCCACAGGGGATGGGGGGGTTTGTGGGAAGGGACAGCTGGTGCGATTTAATAAGAACACTCCGGCAAAAAGCACCTTCAGAACCAGAGAGGTAGCAAAGCTAGGGATCCTGCGAAGCTGTCTTGGTTTCCATACTTGACTCTCACAAAGTCTGCAAAATCAACATGATTCTGTGCCAGCAGGAGCGGACTGTGGAAATGCTGCAGCGTCTTTATCTCTGGCACGTAAGAGCCTGCGATTGCTCGGGCCGTCAGCACCACGTGAGCGGCAGCCAGCTGCGCTGCCCTAACCCTCATGCTGCAACCCGTTCAACACACATTCATTTAAAAATTCTTCAGTCTGATGAGAATAGTTGTTGACTATAGAGGTTAAAAATATAGCCGAAGTAATTTTCACATGACAGAAGTTAAGGTTCGGTGTAAATTATATGCACCATTACTGCCATGTGAACTGTCTGCTAATTAAAGGCAAAATGATATTTCACATTAAAAATATGACAAAATATGACCGTGTGTTGTTGGAGAGCCCTGGTTGCACTGGGAGTTGACTTCGAGCCCTCTCTTAAGAAAATACCTAGAAACATCTGGAATGTTCTGTTTTAGAGGGGGAGGTGATCATAGCCTGTAACACCCACTATGCTGACTTACTCGAACCCGCTTCCTTGGCAGCGTGTCCTTCTCACATTGTCTCACTGCCCCACGCTATATATAGATATATGTAGTTGCTTCAGATCTGAATAATTACTGGTGCAAATATTGCATGTTCATACTGTATTTTATATTTGTATTACTGTCTTTGTATTATGTATGTGTCTTTATCCATTGTCCTCACAAGGTTCTTTTACCTTTTGCTAGGCCATCAATGTAAATAAGAATCTGTTAGTGATTTGCATGGAAAAATAAAGGGGTGTGGAAGGTGAACAGAGCCAGAACATGGGGGATTTATAATCCCGAATATTGTCATGTGACAACATTCCTTTTTGAATGCACATTTACTGACGATAATCTACGCAGTGTCCTTCTTTCATTCTGACAACTTTTAAAAGCCTTTTTCCTTCCATCTGTATTCAGTAACTGCCTATCATGTCTGTGTTGACTTGCATCCAATCCCAGGATGCCAAGGGACCGAGCAGAGGGGTACCGATACCCATTCACTTATACAGTCAGACACAATGGGCAGTCAGGCAATTTGGATAACAGTGTATTTCATTGTATGATGAAACTTCATAAAAATTGGAGGATCAAGAAGAAACTATTCACAGAAAGGATTCCAACTTGCAATCATAAAAAGTAAAGTGTCATGGTATAATTAGGGTTAGAGTTTGGGCTATTATTGCAGTGTCTCATCTAAATTATCCACAGAGGAGTTGATCAAACTTTTTTCGCAATGTTTTTTTGGCCGAATGTGTGACCGGTATGCTGCGTCCGCTGGGTTTTGCATCACCTGAAATACTTAAAATGCAGTTTTTCTGCTCCTCCCTGGTGCCACCTGCCTACAGCCATCTGCTCCTGAACTCTGGAGCACCAGCGGCACCGCGGCAGAAGCTCTGATGAAAAGGTGCCGCAGTCCCCAGTCCAGTTACCATGTGCTGTGTGCCCCGTCTCCAGCTCCAGTCGTTATCAGAGATGATGTCTCCTGTGAACTTTACAGTTGTGCCTGTGATCTGTTAGTGCATGTGCACACGCCTCAGTCACCTTCTTCCATAGGGTCAGTGATTCATTAACAGCTCTCTCACACCATGGGCAGCCTGCTGTGTTGTTTACCATGACTTTAAGTTACACAGATACTCCTGAATTACGACACCTGTCCATTTCAGCATGTCAGTGATGTTTTTTGTTTAAATTTAAAAAGTCCCATTACAGGTCTCTCTTTCGCCACGTGACGTCCGTGCCAGCTTGGCTGGCAGAGCAGTGCCCACCTCCTGCTGGTTGTGTGCTGTTAGCTACCAGCCAAACCTCGTTCCTTGTGCTGTGGGCCTCAGGAAGGCTTGCTAGGGGGAGAATGCCATTTGCCCGATTCGGTACACGTCTCTGTAGGACAATGAGTAGGACAGAAACCCAGCTGTTCCTGTAGAACCCAGCTGAAGGGAAGCTCATTTGCTTTCTGTGTCCCACGTGCAGAAGTTGCTGTTTAAACATTCTGTAAACACTATCCCGGTCCTGTAGAGTGGTTAATGACCTGCGAAAAAAGTCGGGGCCTTGTGGAGACCGAATGGAATCACGGTGCATTGATCGGTTCCCAAGCATGGAGACGACTTTCGTTCCTGCGGTGCCTTTGGAAAGGGGCAGCCTGCCATTACTAATAAATTCTCTCAGGCCCTTTACACTCAATCTGTCAGCTGTAGCTATAGTTATATGTAGGAGTCTTTTTTAATTCCCCACTATCATTACATGAGACATTGGGCCAGCCAGTCATACACAGTGACACCGGGCAGTTAATGACACACAAAGGAGGGGGGGGGGGCTTCTGATATCCGGTCCAGGAGCGGGTCCTCACGGTGTCACTCGTTACTGTAGATGTCTTTGCTCTTCAGGGAACGCCGTGGCTGTGAGGACGTGGGCTGTGATTTATCCCTGTAGCCATAGCTGGTCAGTGTTCTCATCCGTCAGGGAGGTGCTCCTGTTCTTGGTGCGTCGGGTAAGAGCCTCCGGGGGGGGGGGACGTAGCAGACAGAACCTCAGCAGATGATGCAAGCGAGAGCAGTCAGGCGAGGCCATCCACACCACGGAACGTCGTGGAGCTAAAGTCGGGGCTTTCAGCCAAGCCGTGTTTGGGCTCTGGAGTGTCCCAATCTCACCCAAGTGCATCATGCAGAGTCTTCTCATCAGTATTTAGCCTCTCGCCATTTATGTGCTGCTCAACATCATTTCAAATAACCGTACAGGAGAAATATAATGAATATCTTACCACTTACACTGAAAGGTGGCTTATGCACGGCCTACATACTCCAGTGGACGTTACACCTTTAAATTGACTCATTTCTGCTTGGTGTAATGCTCTGCAAAGCAATATTCTGAGATATGTACGCGCCCCTGAAATAGACTTATGCTAAATATGAGAACATGAATTATATGCATCAGTAAAATCTGGAGTAGCCCATCAGAGTCGAAGGTGCAAACGGCATCAATATCAAAGCACATGTGTGGGGAACAGGCCTGGTCCACGCCTGGCTTCCGACATCTCACTGCATTTTGAATTTTGAAAATGCAGCTCCTTGTGCCGTCAGCTCAGCTCGTGCTGCCTGCCGCTGTCATCCCTATCGGCTCGTGCTGCCTGCCGCTGTCATCCCTATCGGCTCGTGCTGCCTGCCAGCACTTCGGGACGTGTCAAGGGCACAGGCAGCTTTCATGTGCTTTTGTCTTATTGCAGCCTGAATTCCTTTTGCTCCGGCTCATCGGGAAGCAGCGGCTGTTTGAAAGCGGGAGCCCCCCCCCCACACCGGCCGGGCTGGGCCGGCCCCGACACGATGCTAAAATAAAGTTGTGCCTCCGTACGGAAACACCTGCTGTTCGCCTGGACAGAATCGGGCAATGTGATGAAACACGTGTGGGTGCTTAAAAATAGAGAACCCCTTTATTCCGCCCTTATACATGCAATAGCGATTGAATGTTTTGTGACATACAGTTGGCAAATTTCTGAGTTTTTCACGTAGGTTTTTCCCAATCATCAACTGACTTCGGAGACACATTCTTTTAACAGTGTGTTTGAACTGTCACACATGAAGGTTTGCATCATTAAATATCCCCACAGGATATCCCCGGTCCTGTTTGCCCGAGCCATATTTCATAAAGAGATATGCTGTCATCTTGCTCTTACACTTCTAATACCCAATTATAGTGCATAAATCCTACCACTTGCACATTAGGTGCAATATCGTATCGGTGAACATTAATCATAATATAAAATGTGTTTTCCTGGATTTCCACAAATTCAATCAAAATGGATTAATTAAGAAATTTAAATAGTTACAAATTGCATTGTTTTCCTCTGTGCAGAGTGCTGAGATGAACTCTTTTCCACATTCACCAGCGATCATTAAAACGTGATGAAACATACATGTACAGATACCATTACGCACGCTTACTGTGGATAAACATGGCCATGTCAGGTCAAGATTAGGCAGGGAGATGATTAACATTAAATATGTGGTGCTGCGGAGGCAATTAACAGGATTTAGGAGCCATAAAGTGTGCTGATATGGGGCATGCATTTTGACTATCATCTTTTTTATGATTAAATAAAAAGGCGAGTCTGGCTGGGTGCCTGTGCAGAGATTGCATTGTTTTGCTATTAATAAGCTGAATAATTCAGCCCTCATTGGTAATACATCATTTGTTTTGTCTCCAGCTGTTCTGCTGCCCCCCCACCTCCCCATCTCCTCCCCACCTACTCTCCTTCCCCAGGACGGGATGAGGAGGCTGCTGTACCACAAACAGGTTCCAAGCCGTACATGAGTTTACCTCATCTCTCGCTGTGCGCCTCGGCTGTCACGCTGGCGAGCACACGGTGCGTTTCATACGAAGAGATTCCTGTAGCCGTCCTACAGTATATTGTGTTGCTGTTGTTAGTAGCAAACTGGGCTTTGACGTTTATATCTTGGTATATTGATAATATTGATACAATGCCGTATAAACGACATAGATTTCTGTTCACCGTTTATCTAATGTGAAATGTGACGTCATGTCATGTTGGCAGATAGGATGTCCAGGAAGAACATTATTTTGTTTCACTGGGTATTATTCTACATGGGGCTGATGACAGTGAAGATTTACCTGACTTGACTTGGACTGATCATAGCTCCAGCTACCTGGTTTTATGTAAACATACCAAACTACATCACAACTTATTGGCCTGTAAAACACAGAGGAGGAGATTGGACCGTCCTCTGTTTTATGTCATCTCTTCAGGGTACGCTGCTCTGATGCACAGGGACACGTCATTAGCTAGGCAAAGCATAGGACCACAACCATGCTGATTGTGTGTTTACACGCGTGACGAGTGTGACATCACATGTGTTCACCATTTGCCTGTATGTACGCATTGGCCTTTGTTTGGTCTCATGAGCAGTGGATGTTCGTGTTGCCTGCATCACACAGAGTCAAGGTCAAGGCGTCCTGCTCAAACTGTGCCAAACTCGGACAGCAGCTTACATCTCTAACCGAAGAAGTGCCCCCCCCCCCAAAGGATGACTCCTGACAAGCCACGTCCTCCGGATACTGGGGGTGTCATTCGGAAGCATGGATCTGGGCTGTCGTCCAGTCACCAAAGCCAAATACAATTCAAATGCTTTCTTTCCAGAGGAGCGGTTCCCAGACTGGACATAAAGATGGATAACTGCGCTCTGTCTGTGCCGGTGTGTTCACGGTAGATCGGTGGCAGGAGCGGTGTGTGACATCTGTGAGGGCGAGACCGCCCTCTGAGCCAGAACATCTGATCAACTTCACAGGCTGATGCAGTCGCCCCCCCGACCAAGCCTGGAACACGATTACAGCCTGTTACCTTTCCGATGATGTGTGATGGCCACACTCTGGGGCTCTGCTGTTTTTTGTGTCTTGATATTTTTCAAAAATCAGATGTTTTTGCTCTTCTTTGTTTAATAGCTGCATGCGGATGATTATTACAATCCAGGGCCACAAGCAGAAGCGTGACGGGACGTTGAGGGGTGACTAACTGGTTTAGTTCTGGTGAAAACACCAAAACACACAATGTTAAAAAGAAAAGATAACCCACACAGCAGCAACAAGCTGTAATTTTCCAATTTTTTTAATTAAAAAAAGTGAAGTCAAAGTGAAGTCTGTAAAATACAAAGTATAAACAGGAGTGTTCATACCTTAAGCTATTATTCAGTTTAAAAATTAATAAAAGGAGGCAAATGACCCCAACAGCTCATCGTCTGCACGTGCTGAGTGGAGCAGAATACAGATTTCTTTGCATTTTGGCTGCATTTCACTCTGCCAGCTCCTCTGTTCTTTTTCATTCAGACGAAGCGCGTTTCGAAAGTGTGAATTCAAGCTGATTGTCTTCCTGATGAAATCGCCACCGCAGCCAGAGAAGCTGCTCTGCTCCGGCACGACGGCCCAATGTCTCGGCTGGACATCTGCATCAGCCGCGGCACAACTACAGAAGAGTGGAAGAATGTGAAGAATATGAATTATGCTAATACAAGCTACTGCAGCAAGTAACCACGGCGACAAAACAGAGCTGACATGCAATCTGTCGGGAACATGTGGCTGAGAAAACAGTTTCTGTTACAGCTGGAGAATGTGGAGTGGAATCGCGGGGCGACACAGGCCATCACTGGGGTGGATAATAAAGTTTTATTTGCAAAATTTAAAATACCGTAATGTGCATTACATTTCAACATTTCAGCTGTGCGCCGTGTATTTCGAATCAGAGACGCGAGTGCGTGACAAGAGCAGCAATCAGACAGTGGCGCCAGTTTCTACACCAACAAACCCGTAACAAATGCCCTCCGCCCCTCCCCACTGGAAACGGCTTCACCCGCAGGCGCCACCTACGATTTGTAAACATTGTTCGGCCGCCATGCTTGATTGGCCCGTAAATGTGACGCTGCTTGACCCCTCAACCTCACGGATGATCGGGAAAATGAGACAGGATGTACACTGTCCCCACGCCCCCGAGCCACCGCACCCTCTCCACGCAGTTCCATCTGCAGGTCATGTCCTTCGCTCCCGCTAATTATCACGCCCTTAATGGTACCTGTCCGCTCTGACTGTCACCTCCCTGCCGAGCTTTGCCAATTTATGATGAAATACTAAAATGACCATGCTAGGCAGGTGGGCAGGGAGGTGGGCAGGGGGGCAGGGAGGTGGGCACGGGGGGGCATACAAGTGGAAACAGATGGTGGCCCTGTGTGACTGTCAGGCGCTTTGATCCTCTGTCAGGTGGTGTTAACTTGTCTTCAGAGAGCCTTTTCCTACCGAAAGTGTCTCGGTCCTCTGTCCTCTTATTCATGCCTTTCCCGGTTCCCCTTCCTTTCATATATAATTACGTTAGTGTGATTCAGCAAGGTGGTGCTGATATTTACTGTAGGAATGTGCGGCTGTCCTGATTTTCCACCAACGGCCTGGCTTCTGATGCTTCTGGCGCTTTGGTTTCAGCGTGATCATCTCGCGTCCCCTGAATGTCGTGTTCCCACCCATCTATAAGTGCATCAGCATCAAGTCGCAGCAGATGGGTCAAACGAGAACTGAGCTTAACTTCATTTCATGAAGATACCTGCTGGCATCATCTACGAAGCAGCCTATTTACAACAGAGAAATTTCACATGAATGGACATCAACTGCCTCTAGTCACAGAAAAACCAGCTGCCGTTTGGCCAGGCCAGGCCCGGAGCCCCACCGGGAAGACCTGCTGGGGTGGGGGGCTCTCTGTCCTTGTGAGTTATCTTCGGACACCGCAGGATGCTGAGCAGCGCCACGGAGGGTGAAGGACAGCTGTACTCGTTATTTAACGAGGCTGCGTGTACACGCTTCCGTGACACGCCTGACTTAATCTCACATGGCTATTTTTTGCCATCCTCGGCCCGCCGGGAAGGGCGGGTTCCATTCCTGCTCGCTGATACCCATTTGATGCCCGGCGTAATCATTATCTCTGTGGGCAGCTGTTTGATTTCTCTTTTGTTTTATTCTTCTGTAGATGGTAGGTTTCCTCTCGCTCTGGCTGTCTGACAGCCTCGCGGGCCGCGAGCCACTCTGCTCTGCTCCTGATCGCCGGTTCCTGGCACCTTGTCCCTCCCTTGCTAAAACACGGCACTGACACCAGCGGCAAATGCCCTCCATGTTCATCCACGCTGCCAGAGCGCCGGCCAAATTCAAATCCTGCTGGTGTGATTAAAATAAAAACATTCACTAAAATATTAGCAGAGGTTCTGTGGTTTTCTGCCGGAGATGATAGAGGATTAGGACTTCTCATTACCGAGGCAGCCCTGATCGGATACACAGGATTGGGCAGTAAGGACACGAAACCTGACCTTGGCGGACATTTTCATTTCCTTGTTAAAGACTCCCTCTCACGGCGTGATTCAAAGTGCATGATGCAAATTAATTTCAATACATCCTCTGATGAGCTGTTCTGTAAATAGCACCTCTTGTTCATGTATAATGGGGGGGGAGGGGTTTCATATCGTAAGCTGTGGTGAATATTCAGCAAGGAAGCCCCCATCCATAATTCCCATATCAGGAGATAAGCACTAATGTAAACCAGCATTTTGTGAAATGAGGGGCCTGGATCCTTGACCCAGTGAACAACAGCAGGAGAGTGGTACACGGGCCCCATCCCCCCCCCAGGAAAGGAGGGCAGCTGTGATAAGCTGGCGTAGGCCGGGTGTGGGTGGGTGGGGTATTAAGCTTTCAATGAGGAATCCTTCTGGCCCCCTCCATAGCTGGCTATGTGAGAAGGTGCCCAGGTGGAGTGAGATTCCACCCCCCTTGGGGGAGGCCGAGAATACATACCCACGCTGGACAGCACGAGGCCCTTTCCAGGCCTCCTTCTCTAAGCCGCATGGGCACCTCACCTCCCCGCCCCCCCTAGAGGGGAGACAGAGAGACATGTGAACACTTACAAAAAGCATGCCAGGTCACATGACTTCCCACATAGAGGTCAACATGAGACTGAAAGGCCGTGTGAAGTTAGAAGGATTTGTTTACCCTTAAACACCTAAAAACTAACCATTATTAGCGGATACCTTCTGCCCTTGTCAATGGTATTGTGTGTATAGACTCTGATTCTCATTGGCTGAGGGTCTGTGTGGGCTCTGATTCTCGTGGCTGAGGGTGTGTGTGGGCTCTGATTCTCGTGGCTGAGGGTGTGTGTGGGCTCTGATTCTCGTGGCTGGGCGTGTGTGTGGGCTCTGATTCTCGTGATTGAGCGTGTGTGTGGGCTCTGATTCTCGTGGCTGAGCGTGTGTCATGTGTGTGGGCTCTGATTCTCGTGATTGAGCGTGTGTGTGGGCTCTGATTCTCGTAGCTGGGCGTGTGTGTGGGCTCTGATTCTCGTGACTGAGCGTGTGTGTGGGCTCTGATTCTCGTGACTGAGCGTGTGTCGTGTGTGTGGGCTCTGATTCTCGTGATTGAGCGTGTGTGTGGGCTCTGATTCTCATTGGCTGGGCGTGTGTGTGGGTTCTGATTCTCGTGGCTGGGCACTGCAGCAGGGATTACCCTGGACCACACACTGGCCTATACAGTGAACGATGAAGCTCAGCCAGGGCCTGGGGTTTGAGAGCCACAGAGTGGGCCAGCAGATAAAAGAGCAGGTTCCGTAGAGTGCCAGAAAGACTCTCAGGTTAACCGGCTGGGCTGTTTGGCAGCCCAGGTAGCCTGGCAGGCTGGACAGCCGCTTAGCCACACGCTGCTTAGCCTGCCGCTAAGCCCCCATAGACACAGAGCCAGCCTGCGCCCCCGCTAACGTGACAGCTAGCCTCTGCGGAGCTAGCCTGCATCCGCTAGCGGAGCAGCACAGGCTTAAAAAAGGCCGTCTGCACCCCAGAGCAGCTGCGAGTGAGCCGCTTGTGGTAGCAGAGTGAAAAACACAATAATAATTTGGGTGAAGAGCTACTCAAACACTGCTGTGCTTTCAATAACATAATTTGGTGCTGATAACACGCAACATCTCATATTTTAATATTTATTCCATAAACACCAATCTCCAGAAGCCATAAACACTGAAGTACATGGCAGTAATCCAGCATGTAGAATTTCCTCATGTATATATGTGTCTGTGTATTTTTTTCCTGTATATACATTATATAAATACAGCAAATATATATGCACACATACACGCACATTTGCGGTAACTGGTCTATGTGAAGATGGTTTTACCTTTAGAGACAGTTGCTTTACATGATGTTAGGTAAATCTTAGCAGTGTTAGCATGTAGCATTGGGCATGTTAGTGTATGGAAACACTGAGTGGATAGCAATGATGGCCCAAGCCATGCTTCATGAACCATTTGCTGCGTTTTCTGACCCCGCGAGATGGTGCTCTCTGTTCAAAAAAAAAAAAAGCACCGTTTATCAGGGTCAGAACACACAGCAAATAATTCATGAAGCGTCGTTTTGGCCTAGTAGATAGTTACTAGTAGATTGCGTGTGGTTAATGTGTTTAACAGCCATTCCTCATGGCTTACCCGGACTGGGTCTTTGCAGCAGTATTCTGTGTAATGCTGACCTCAGATGAAAGTTCTGCAGGGCATCTCACTGCCTTTGATTGAGTAACAGTTACTCTTTATGCTCTTCTTAGCTGCTGCGAGGACGTGCTACATGCTATTCGCCCACCGAGAGCAACTGAGGGCCCCCACAGCGGGCGGTGTGACCTGCCCTGGCATCAAAGTACAGAAACGGAGACTGTACATTTTCTCTTTTGTTGTTCTCATTTTCAGCGGTGCCAAACATCACTGTCCTGCCTTCCAGGGAAAAGAGATCACGTCCAGAGAACAGAGATAATGCTCGCTCCAAAAAAATCAGGAGCTGAAAAAAAGCCTCCTTCAGGGGACTTCATAAGTCCATACATAAACTTTTACAGCAGAGGTGGCAGAAACAAGTCCTTTCAATAAAGGCTGCAGCCATCTATAACTGTTTTGATTTAATGGCTCTTACAGTTTAAAGTATATAAAATATACTCTACACCACAGAGAAATTGGCCCTTGGAATACTTATTATACCAAGTGAGCTGTTTAATTAAACTGTTAAAGTAAAAAAGTAAAAATGCTAATTCCCGTCTGTGGAAGCAGAGCAAATGCCGGGCCGCTGCACATTAGCACGTACCCTGATTTTAGCCGTTTAGCATTAGCATGCTATTGTCATGAGAGGTGCTACGGCAGAACTTGCCTTGCTCTAAATTAAGAGAATTAATTAGCCTGGGGAAGGGAACGCCGACGTGATGAATCCCCACAAATCTCTCCTCATTAATTCTGTCCTTTGATCTACTAGCTGCTAATGTTGTATTACAAGCAGGGACTCCTCTGGCACAAAGACCATTAATCATTAATATTCTCTCATCTAATGACTCACTGGACACGATCATCCAGACTGGACCTTGATTTAGCAGTCTGTTAAAAAAATGTAAATCCTGAGGGCTGTATCGTGAGCCTCTGGGTTTAGTATTGGGCTTATTATCCTTACAGACCTCTGTCATCATTCTGTCACGCCTGTCCTTCCTCTCATCGATCGGTGCCATCTCTGTAGTGAAGACAAAGGGGATTGTGGGTAAATGGGCTTTTGAGTGGCTCCCTAACAGGCCTGTACCTGGAGCTGCAGAAAGATGACAGAGTTGCCACCTGTGTTGAACTGATTACAAAATGTTTTCTCTCCCCCCTCTTTTAAGTAGCAAGCCCACCACCATGTGTATGTCAGATCCATCCAGCTGTAAAGTATGGTCTTATTCTAATCAGCTCCCATCAAACAGGGCTATGTGTAAATCAAAGTTTACATATGCATTTATTTGTTTAGTCGACGCTTTTGTCCAAAGCGACGTATAAGTGATGCACTTAATCAATCTTACAGATGATTCAGAATGAACGTAACTGAAAATATTAGAGGATTCTATATGTTCTTCCAAAATGTACAACCTGTCTCATTGCACCATTTGTTTTTTTCTTCCTGGAAAAAAAGCAGGCAGTCACATGACAGTCACATGAGTCACATGGCACTGGCCTGACATTCTGACAGAGATGCATTCACCCCTGAATTCCATGGAGGATTTTCACACAATCAGCGCGTGATACACAAACTTAGCATAGCCGTCGTCCTACATGCAATGAAAATGTAAAAAGCCATTCCCCTGTTTGCTTATTACGATTGTTTGCAGACCTGCGTTTAGATTCACCATACAATCCAAAGATGTCCTGAGGTGCACCTTCTGTGTGAATGCAGATTTTTCACTATATCCTCAGTGGGCTGTGACCCAGCCACAGTTCTTACCATGGGAATCAACCATTAATAATGCAAATTAGTAATATATGTACATTATTTCATATGAAAAAATATGAGTGGATTGTTTCTTTACCTTTATTTTTTTTTTTTACATCAAAACAACCCTACTGCAAAAAGCAATGTAACTGTACCTATGTGTGAAGTTTTCTCCCCAGACAGAAACAAGGTGACAGGAAATGACATTTAAAAAGCACTTTTAAATCCCCTGTAACCTGCCTCCTTTATGACAGATTTTCTCATATAATGTGCGAGGTGCGATTAGTGCTTGAGGAAGGACATTACAGTGCCAGGCGACTTCAGAGACCCTGCTCTCTTTGGTTTACTGCAGGCCACAAACACTGATCAAAAAATGATCCTTTTTATGCTGCTTCCAATAAAATTACCACATGGTGACCTTAGAAAAACTTTTTCGTGGGACACCAAGCACATTCATCGCGAGATTTCAAGTGTTAAAGTGAGCTAACTGTGAATGACAGAATAACTGAATGACATCACTGTGTGACGGAGACGACAACCTGAAGGATGCGGCGCTGATGTAAAATATCAATGTGCTTCATAATATTCCCGCCATCTCAAACTTGCCGTCCTCTTGAATTACCACTCTTAACATCAGATTGTCTCCAATGGACCCATAGAAGACTATCCTGGTGGACGTTGGTTCACCTCAACCCTAACAGGACGGATGGATGCATGAACAACAAGTATTGTTAAAGACCTTCTGACAGATACCCCACCTCAGCAGGAAGGCCTTCACATCCCGAGACCTTCACATCAATTCCCCCCCCCCCCCTACAAAGTCCGTTCTGTTGTTTTTCCACACTTCCTGTTCCAGCCTCCCGCCTGTTCACTAAAGGCCCCCGGTAAATTTTTCACGTATGCTTTTAAAAATCAGTACCTGAGGTAAACATCTACAGGCTCCTGGCCAAGATGAGGCGTTAATGCTGAATTCATTCTCTGGTCAGCTTTTATCAAGATAAGTAATATTTCAGCACAGCGCTGTCACTTCGCCACACGAGTTACCGCCACATCTCAGCGTTTCACACCACCGATAAGGGACCCAGGCCGGGCCCAGAATGTCCACCAGATTAATATGTGTGTTCCTAATGATCGGCCCTAACCCGAGGCGGGGGCTAATTCCACACAGTTTATAAAGGCGGCCTGGCTCTCTCTAATGTTTGCCTCAACTGTCAATATATTTATGGCAGTGCTGTAAATTTAGGTGGGGGGGGGGGGGGGGCGAACCAGCTGTCCCACCAAATCCGCGCAGGCGACTCTGGGGCTGACAGCACAGAATCCATTACCAGCACACGCTAGGCTACGTAATTATCCAGCTTCCTGCTAGACCATCTCCTGCCCCCTTATTTCTTTTGGGGGGGGGGGGGGGCAGTGACAGTTCTGCCAATCACAGGATGCCGAGTCATAAATGAATTTTCCACACAGCCATAGCTTGCAGGCTGTTAGCATTAATGACAACCTGACACACATGTACGGGCAACATGCAGACAGACGTGTGCAGATGTGTACGTGTGTCTGTCTGCATGTTGCCTGTGCGGATGTGTACACGTGTCTGTCTGCATGTTGCGTGAGCGGATGTGTACACGTGTCTGTCTGCATGTTGCTTGTGTGTGTGTGGATGTGTACGCAGTCGCACTTTTAAAAGATCGCGTGCTGCGTCTGCGGCTCCATTTCCACTGATTATTTGTGCAGCTTTAATGAATCTAAAGCCATGCTGAACAATGCGGCCTTACATTTATTAAGCACGTAATGGGTGTTTGTGATTATAAGCATTGCAGACCAATGTCTGTTGCACAAAACACATTAATCATGCTCTCACACTCCAGTAACAGGATTGAAGAAAATACAGGAACAGAAAATGAATCTAGTTACACAAACAAATCTTTTTCATGCTTGTATTCATGAAAAAGGTTTAGCTGTTCTTCATGAAACTTTCCTTAAATAGGGCTTATTATCATAAACACTGTAATTTATATGAGTAATAGAGCAGCTAGATTTCCCCGGCATTCTATTCCTTGGCTACAGTACAGTCAGTGTGCTCTTTACTGCTGCGTTAATCTTGTGCTGCTCTTGCAAGAATAACACCATCAGGAGAAGGTTCCGTAGCCCCGTGTACTCCGACTAGAACCCAGGCGTCTTCGTGACGGGCGCCCACCTGCCCACGTGCCAGTCTAACCCCACAGGGGCCTACCCATGTGCCCACCTGTTCCTTGCGCCAGCCAGCCCACATACCCATCTGCCCACGTGCCAGCCTAGCCCCACAGGGGCCTACCCATGCGCCCACCTGTTCCTTGCGCCAGCTTGCCCACATGCCAGCCTAACCCCACAGGGGCCTACCCATGCGCCCACCTGTTCCTTGCGCCAGCTTGCCCACATGCCAGCCTAACCCCACAGGGGCCTACCCATGCGCCCACCTGTTCCTTGCGCCAGCCTGCCCACATGCCAGCCTAACCCCACAGGGGCCTACCCATGCGCCCACCTGTTCCTTGCGCCAGCCAGCCCACATACCCATCTGCCCACGTGCCCATCTGCCCACGCAAAGTCATGATGCCATCTGCTGACGTCACAGCACAGTCAATAGATGTCAGAGCATGGTTAAACATTTTGACAAATCTATACACCTACCACTCGACATCCCGGGGCGCCCTGGCACTCTGTCTCACTGACACCTTTAATCTGAAAGCCACACCCTCTCCCCACACCAGTACCTCCCTCCAGAAAATGCCATGCCAGGACTATAATCAGATGAGCTCATGAAACCACGCTGAAACACCTCATGTTGTCAGATTGCTTACTGTGGAGGAATGAGAGCCACACAGCTCGCGCCTTGGGGGGGATGGGTGCAGAGTTCAGGCAGAGCACATGATTGAAGTGGTCGGTCTGAGAGCTGCAGAACCACATTAGATATCATTACAGCATTAGGGGCCTTTAATGTAGAGTTCCAATGAGCGTGTAGGGGGGAATGGCTGCGCTAACAATATTAGCGACGGCCCGTGCACTCGTGACGAAGGGGCCAGGATTCAGCCGAGATTTAATCATCATTATTCAATTATATTATTTTACCCTATATTAAGTTCCATAGCTCCCCATTTGTTTTGTTCAATAATAACCTTCATGTCAAAGTCAGATATAAGATCGTGTCAGAATTTCATTCAAATTTGCTTTATCTGTTTGAATTTTCATCTCTGAAAGAAAAGTATCCGGGAAACGGCCGTGAAAGTCGGCCTCTGGCTGAGTGCCTCCCCTCTGGCTCTGCATATTGCCTCCCGTTCACAGGCTGCACTTCGCGGATGCTAATCGCTACTGGCCGATGATTCTTCCACCTCATAAATAAATATATAACCAGATTCATACTGTATATATAAAGTCATCCTTGACAGCATGCTAGCTGATTAGCAGATTAGCATCTGGCTTCCCAGTCGCACTTCATCCATTATAACATATTCCATTTATTACCCCACTCATAATAGTAATTATTCATAATATTATCACTGTAGACAAATTACTGCTGGAATATAATCAGAAACATATGTACACAAGCAGTATTTATTGTCTTTAAACAGAGAAATATCCCGGGCATGATTTCTGGGGGATTTAGCTCAGTGCAAAAAAAAAAAAAACTAAATCTATTTTGTGTTTCAGTAATTAAAGGTTTCAATTAGGCTGACATTTTAATTAAAACCGCAGCCCTTGCAATAAAACATAGGCCTACAAAAGCAGGGTGAATTTGGACTGACTGCCTTTTACAATGCAAGCAAAATGTGTTTTTAGCAGTGATATCGACAAAATTTCATGGACAATCTAACCAAAATGGCGCCACAGCACTACCATCTGACTGGTCCTCTGTCACATAGCCTTTCGATCATTACGTCACTTTACTGATAGCTGTAGATCAGCTACAACCTACAGCAGATTAAAAAAAACCTTATTTATTGGGATCCAGACCTTTCTATGTTAAATAAATAAAGAAATACCAATAAACAGCTTTGCTGCACCACAAACTATGTAACACACTAATTTACTGTGGAAGTTTAGTCAATAAAGACCAAAACATGGCATTTTATGGATAAAAGAGAGAGAGAGACCAGCTCTGCCCCCCTGGTATTCGGTAATGAAAGTCCATTAACAGCCCACTGCCGGCAAAACGACCCCCCCCATTGACTGGAGAGAAAGGAGTGCTGAAGTATGCAAATATATTTCTCCAAGAAGTATTTCGAAACTTCTTCACGCTTAGAGGAGGTACCGCCTAAAGGGATGAGCCAAGCAGAGCTGCTGGTCAGCAGTGGGCTGGACGGGTCACTGCTCGACAGTGCAGGTCCGGCCCGCACGTCCTCATCTCTGCCCTCTTGGCTTTAGCCAAATTTCCTCTTAGCTTAACTGGCTAAGTCGACGTTAGCCTGGTCTAAAAATGCTAATATAGTTTGGAATTTGGAATTGTTCATTAGCATTAAATTAGTGTTGTGAAGGGGAAGACGTGTGCTTGCTCTCAACACTGTCACCAACTGCTTTCTCCTGAATGTTTCCTTTACCAGTGGATGCATATGAGGACTCTGACGTTGAGTATCACTTTTTAAAGCTTGCATTTCCTTTTTCCCCCAGAAAACCACTTTAAAACGTTTTCTACGTATTTGAAGCAGCTTCGCTGACTGTTTTACCCACAGTGATGTACAGCTTCTGTTGTACCCAGATTTCTAGGATGACACAGAAATTTGAAGTGTGTTCATCTCCCAGGGCCGGTAAGCCTGTCCCACGTCACACGTCAATACCCTGCTCTGCATGCATCCATCACACGTGTTCAAGACAAACAGTTTCATACATTATCACGGGCCACAAAACAATATTCAAAGATTCAAGATTCAAAGGTTTTATTGCTGTTACGTTACACACCAAGGTTACCTTAGTGACTTTCAAAGTCAATGCAATACAAATATGAAGCAAATGATATACAATACACAAAATATTAAAGAAGTAACTATGCAGTGAATATGTATCGAGATAGTTGAACTATTAAAGAGATAAATTATAAAGATGCAGACTGTGTGGAAAAAAAAAATTACATTAAGTGCAGGAGTGACAAGTGACCATAACTGTAAGCTATTTCACATAGTAGCTTAACTGTGTAGGGAAGGAACTTCAATATCTAAGCCTTCAGTACATCAGCTACCCGTCATTCAATATCAAGATTTATCCAGCTCCCATAAAACCCATAGAAACACAAGTGCCCAGCTGTTTATTTATACCAGCCAGTACGTATTTAATACTGTCCTGTGGTAATTAACCGATTTATCTAATTAAATCCAAACAATGCTCAAACTCTCAGCAGTTTGTTTGTTTCAAGTTTAATATCAAATGCAGTCTGTAATTCATGCTGTTACTATATAATTACATAAAAGTAATTTGAATAATTGTTTCTCCAAGTACAACATCCACCATGTACGGCCGCATGACAAATAATGACAACTTACCTTCTGTTGCTTGACTTCAGCGCATTAATTTGCATAATCAGATGTGATCGGAGCGGCACCTTTTACTTTTCGCTTTAATCGTTTTGCCGTGCGCGTCTTTCTGAGCGAGCCAATCAGAATCTGGTCAGACCCGCGCGCCGCGAAACCGTTACCTCCGGTACCGCGGCTCGCGCGGCGACGGCTGCCTAAGCGGAGGCGGGAGAAAGTAGCGTAACTGCAGATTAATTGCCTTTGTGACGCACGATGTGTACATTGGAAAAGTGTCTAATAGCAGGTTCTTCTTCGGCGAAGCTGTCAGGGCTGACATTTAGATAGTTTTCATAGCGGCGGTGCCTCGCAACAGAAAGATAAAAGTTTATCGACTTACCCTTTCACTTCAGGCCTCGTCTCGGCTGAGCACCTGAAGACCGGGTACGAGAGACGCCTGCGGAGAGAGGAGGGCGGTGAGAATGCGGCCGGGAGCGGCCTCAGAGACAGCAGGCACACGGCATGCAAGGTGACCCGGACGAGAGTCTCACAAGGCCGGGACCTACGTTACTATCAAAAAAGTAAACCAGTTCTGGGGACGGAGTCGGCGCCTTAGCGTTACAGAAATCAGACTTTAAAGGCAAACCTTGGATTGCCCTGTGCCATTTTCACAATGCTTTTGCTTCTGGTTATGTAACATACGTTTAGTTGGGTGAAAATTAATATTAATTTTAGTCGTTTTTATTGATTACATTATTTTCCCTTTCGTTTTGGTCGAGTGATTTTCCGAAGCCTCTAGTTAACATTAATTAGCGGTTTTAAAAGGCCTAGGCACCTATTTGGGGTTAAGTTGGCAAGGTTTACTTTTTTAAATATTAGTAACTTTAGCATTTATGATTGACATACGGAAAATTAGTTATTGTTGGGGTTACCTGATTAACGCTTATTCATCCTGTGAGTCCCGCGATCTATTGTCTAAGCATCCGCCTCGGGATCTACTAGCCGCAAGAGAGAGTTCAGTTCTAAAGGGGCCGTCAGGGGCGCTGATATTTAAAGCTCTGGAGATTACAGATTGGGCTGGACAACAGAGAAAGCAGAGGGAGAGAAGACATGTGTGACAGCGACGAGTAGTTAAGTCAGAGACACCTCAGACTCACTCCGAGGAGTGAAGAAGACAGAGAGAGTGACTTTATGCAATGCTCAAATGTTGATGGGGGTGGGGGTTGAATATGCTGACTGGGGAGGGGAGGGGGTGCAGTCATTTCAGCAATCCTTCCGTGATGGGGAGTGTGTGTGTGGGGGCATCCTTACCTCAATCTCCATAACACTCTCAGAAACACGCTATGGCAAACAAGTCAATCAGAATTGGTGTTTAGTAAGATCAAACTTAGAGGTGCGTTTAAAAACCCATTTATTGTTCTAAACAATCTCTTTTCCATTAACATGTTATACAATTATGTGACTAGCCAAGGAACAATTTAGCTCTTTAAAACTTAACTTTAAAGTTATTTTTAACAATACTTCTTAGTGTATTAATACAGCTTATCTATTGTTACACAAAAAGGACTTAAGACAAAATTTCTAAAATTCATTTGTTGATGAATCCTTTTTGACGTATCAAACCAGTTTAGCCATTACTGTAGAAGAAGGAACAAGTCATTCAAATATCTCTATTTTTACAAAAGGCTTTCAGCTTTATTGACAAATTATGGCAAAACAAATCTGACCATTTATGTTCACCTATTTAGAAGCTTACACAGGGCATGTTATGTTCCTTTTTATTATACGGTTTATGTACAAATACAGGTTAAACACTGAACAGAGCACTGATAATTAGCTACAGACATAGCTGATCGCTGTGCACTCAATAACAAAATTAAATTAAATTTACATACTCAGTATTGAACATCATGAAGCTAACAGATATTAAAGGAAAGAAATTATCTACAAGTTAACGTCTCGCATCACTTGGAAACCGGACTCTTGCCGTCGGAGAGGAGCAGGTGCAGCCGAGTGCCGTTGAGCCATTATTTTGGACATACAGTAACGTGTGGCTGGGAGGAGGAGCCATTTCCACCAGAACAGCTTGCCAGATTTCGGGGTTTGTGGGATTTTTTTGTGCTTTGTTTTTTTTTTTTGCTCCTACATTTTAAAAACAAGTCCATGGTATAAAAAAAAAGCGTGCTGACAGCGATGTCAGGGGTTAAAGGTTAGGCTGGAGCTTGGCTCACCAGGGGTCCAGGAAAACAAAGACTGATTACTTTCTTGCTTTTGTGTGTGTGGGGGGTAGGGCACGGGGGGAGGGTAAGCACACAGTTACAGGGCTGTCTTTTGTTGGAGGTCACAGATGTGGAGCACCTTCAATATCTACCATAGGGCTGCTCTCTGTAGGTCCCTCGGGTTAGCCTTGACGACGGTGCCTTCAGGCTAGGCCGGGACGTGCTCCACTCCTCTTCTGCAAAAAGGCAAATACACCAGTAAAGAGTGTACGCCTCCCCCCCAAGGGCACGGTACACACCCCACACGATGGCCCATCACCGATGGCCTGTCCCACCCGACCCGGTGTCAGAGCCACCCTATAGGTCTGTCAGGGAAGCTTCCAGAGTCGTTAGGATGTGAGAGGAAGTGCTCTCAATTCCCAATAACAGTAAAAGAATAAAGGTCAGGGTAATGAAAATATTCTAGAAGCTAAGTAGCGTGGCGGCGTGTGAAATATAATTACCTCACAGCCATCAGCGACGTTATAATGCAGTCATTATAGTTGTGTTGTGAGTCCCTGACCCGGCATTGTCCCAAACCCATACGGCACAGCTCTGGAGGGTGCCAGCTGATGGGCTATTACCCTTGCCCCATACTCCTGTTGCTTTTTTTTTTGGGGGGGGTCACAGCTTCAGGCAGCAAGTAACATTCCTTAATGTGCTTTGGACCTAGCTGCTTCTGAGGGAATAGGGCGAATTAGGTCAGGATCAGAACCAGGGCTGATGGGGGTTGTAACCTACATGACATGCTGCCCCCCCAGTGATAGACTGGGATGCATGGCGCCCAAAAGTGCCTAAGGGAGACAAAACTGAAAGTTGCGCCCCTGAAATCTGCTTCTTGGTGGCACCCCCACACCCTCAGCCATTGTGGCTGGAGTCCTGCCGTATGTTATGTGCCTCTCCCTAACTCGCCCTGCTGTGCGGGGTGTCACGAGCAGAAGGAGGGAAAAACCATTCCAGTTTCTTCCACCAGGGGGCCATGCTGCACACTGCTTCTCTCCTGTAGCCTGTATCATACTATGTCCTGTCTTAGGGTATAATTATAGAAATAAATTCTCTTTGTGTGTATAAATATATACAGAAACGAAAGCTTAATTATCCATTGCATAAACAAGTAAAAATGGAAATTTCCAGACAGTATGTTATTTCCAGACTGCTACGATTATCTGTTTCAACTCCATCTGAGCCCTTGACTCACAGGAGTGCCTTCATTAGTTCACCTGAAAGCCTTTCTTGTGGTGCTCAGGAGCCTTGGAGAGAGACCTTTGAAAGCAGGAGGAGAGACACCCTCGCCTCTGGGGCAAATGGAGGGTTTCAGAGAAATATCACTGTGGACCTGCTAATTCATCTGCGCAGGTACAAGCCCAGAAACATAAAACCATAGAAAGAGAGATCTTCATTGTCACCAAAAGGCATGCTGGGTAGACTGCTCACCTCCATTAATTTTATGGGGTGTTGAGCTGACCTTTGGTGGGGAATCTAGCCCTAACCCGCTTATTCCAATGACAGTCAAAAAGCATATCCCTAGCAGAGCAAAGCATAAAATCACGTAACCTTACTCCCGTTTTCTGGGCTTCTGCGTCCTGACACTCTGGAACCAGCTTCCCGTGCTTCTGAGAAGACAGGCACAGCAAGGCAGACGAACACTAGGAATTGCCATGCCGGGGGCTCATTGCCAAGAGCTGCATGGGGCCAGCTATCCGCTCTAATCCTACAAAAGCACGTTTATGACTGCTGGGATTCTGTGTCCATCCAAGCTGCACATGCTACTGGCTGCCGGCAGTCCAGATTTCCGCTAGCGGGCTGTGGATGTAGCAGATCCCCCCCCCCCCCCCCGGAGCTGCCTGGCTAGGTACATAGGGCCCTGCCCGGGAACCACTCACGGTATACTGCGTCTCAGACATCAGCCAGACCGCCTCCCCTTATCTCCCCCAGAGAAAGGACACACTCTCGCTGCCGCGTGGGAGGAATTCGTTTTTATATAAGAGAAAGGAAGCCTGTGGCTTTCCCTGATGGAGTCAATGGGCCGAGTTTAAGCTACATCCGTCCCTCAGAAGAACGGTGTGAACTCCATGTCTGCAGGCCTGAAAAGGAGCCCCAGGGACCACAGCACAAAGACCCCTAAAGGCTTGTTGTCAATATAACACTTTTTACATTCTGTTCTTGAGCGAGGGGGAAAATAACCATGGTGAGTGAGCAGCATCAGGGGTCCTGCTGGACATGACATCTGAAAGGGGCGTCCGGGCAAACACATATTTGCCAGAGGTCAGGAATGGGGGCGTCCGCATGCCCTGATACCGTCGGACATGAATAATGCACATTACCCACGCTCCCTAACTCCAGCTGGCGCTGTGCCGCCCCCACCAGACCTTCGATTAGCAGTGGGTGCCCCGGCCTTGGCGCAGGAGGAATTGTTGTCGAGTCGATACATGTGACACTTGGCAAAGTAAAACACTCCCAGGTACTAATCAGGCATCTCAGCATCCCTGCGGACATCAATTTGACCCCCTTTTATTAATTGCTACTGGAATCCTGTTAACATGTAACCCCTCCTGGATACAGAATTCTTGTGTTTGGAACAAAGCTAATCAGTTCAAGAAGATCAAAGTTCTGCAAAAGCTGAAAAAGGAAGGTTTTTTTGTTTTCTTCCTAAGGGCAACCGGTAGCTTTTTTATTCTGATGAAGCAGAGCAACAAAAACACAGATGGAGAGGAGAAATAGATGGGCAGTCTTTACCGTAAGCGTCGTAGGTGTCCTCGTTTGTGCCGTGGCTGTATTCGTAGTACTCAGAAGCACTGCAATGAAAGAAGATGGCGGTTTAAGCAGGACAGGATGTCTAGAATGTTCTAAAGCTGCCTCATGTTCACCTCTGATTCATAACCGAATTTTTCACCTCTGCCAAATGTGGCATTGTAGATTGCAAATCCAGAGAAATATGGAAAATGATGAGTCTGTGGGAAGTACAGGATACAATTCTGACTCAAAGACCCTGCTGAAGGTGGACCCGCAGATTTCAGAATTAATTTCAGAATTACTTACTTTTCTTGTGCTGACCCATTTTCATGACACATGCTACAGAGGCGTCCTCACCCACGATGCGGGCCTGACGCGCTTAAGGTGTGTTTAGGTAACAGGGCCACGTAACGCTCCGTGTCCTGCTTTAAGGGTAATGGAGCGATTCAGAGAGGATTTTGTAGGACCTGCCATTTTACAGCTCATCTTGCAGGAAATTAACCAGACTAATGAGTTTAATTGATGGGGTTTCAAATTTGGGGTTACGATGCGGAACTGTCCTCCCCCAATTTGACTGTGGAATCGCTTAGACTTCCGCTGTCATCACAGCGACATATTTGGGGTGGGTAATTTGACACATGCATCATGAAGAGAGCGAAGGACAACAGTGGGGGTGTTAAAGGCATGTCGGCTTTGATTGATGATCCTTTCAATGAGCTCAAACATGTACACAATTAACAGTGACCTTACTAACGATCCCACATGCTTACTGTTGCTCCCTCATCATGGGCTTGGTGGTGTGGGGTGTTAAGTGAGGCAGCACACACAGGAAAGCCATTCATGCCCAGAACAGTACGGCACAATGCAGCACACTGTGTCTTTAAGGACAGAGCCACCTGATGCATGAACACCACTGGCGTGTTTACAGTGAAGCACTCTGTATACACAAGGAGCTCAAAATATTATTATGATAACTCCTGTGATTTTCAGTGAAGGAACAATCAAACGAGAGCATCAAAATAATGGAAAATGAGCCATTATTGATATATTAATTTCAGAAGAGTATTTATGACTAGATAAGTAAAAGTGAAAATGAACGACTGAATTAATAAACACGTTTATATACAAAGTTCCTAGTTTTCTTCAGCAGAAGATGGTTACAGTGGCACGTGTTTAATGTGAGATTCTTTGAAGACGTCTCTTCAAAACAGTTTAGCTCTTGAGTGATAATGATGGTTTACCAAGACGGAAAGCGCCTGTTTAAATAGAAAAGCTTCACGTCTCAGAGTTCAGCTGTAATCGTTCTGAAAATAGGTGCTGATTGGTTTACATGAATGCAGGAAATGGGTTTTCGATCCAAATGACTGACAGTTATTCAAGTGCTGCTCTTGGTGGCGACACAAGTCTTTTGACTGCTGTCTGATTTCAGCAGTGCAGCGTCCACTCAGCGCTGCCAGCAGAATTACAGTTGTTTTTGTTTTCAATGTACGGCTGTCAGTACTGTGTGTGCTGGACCGAGCATCTATATCTCTGGCTGGTTAACCCAGCATGCCTTTGGGTGAGCATCTATTTGGCTAAAAGCATCAAATAAAAGAGGAAGAGCTTTACACACACACACATACGAGATGTTTACAGGAGGCACTCAGAAGTTGGTACATTTAGTATGTTTAGTAAGCGGAATCTAACATTTTTGTAAAGAATGACTAAGTGCTACAGTTAGTAACAGTTGCAATTACTCTGAAGTAATAACGATGTTACTCTTGGGGTCTCACTGTTAAAGGACACCGGCGGGGGATTTCTGAGGAAACCCCTCCCCTTCTCTAAGGTCCCATTCAAACCACTATATATCTGGGAAAGGGTCTCCAGACTGCTCATCAGAAGTGCCTGGATTCGTTTTAATTGATTCTCAAAATATGAAACAAATTCTTGAGAGCAGCTCCAGAGAATTGTCGTACTTTAACCACCACAGGCAGGCTAGAGACTAGGAAGCTATAGACCAGGATCCCCTTTAACTTACAGGCTCCTGCAGGCCATTGTTTCCCCCGTGGATACGTACCTCTTTGTCTGACTGCTGTAGGTGTCTTCATAAGTATCGTAACTCTGGTCGTCATACTCGCCGTCATATCCATCGTCATATGCCTGAGAGTGAAAGTGACAAGTCAGCCTCGACACCTTCACAAGGGAGTTTAGTGAAATGCAGGGAGTTCCGTAGGCTGGCTGTATGCCTGGGGGGCACCTATGTGAATAACTGATTTAAAACTTCAATAATTGTCTGTTTGTTAAAATTTTAAAAGCTTTAACATGTTAATTGCATTTCCTTGGCGTGTGTCAGGCCAGTAAGACTTTTTGGAAGGAGCTGAATCGCATTGAGTTGTGTAAACATAATGAGCCCTCAGAGAAATGCACTCTCAAGCCCCTCCCAAAATCTGATCCATGACCAGATGAGGAACGAGACTAATTGCTGTGTAGCAGATTTAAGCGAATCAGTTATGAAATCCAGAGGGCAAGGCATTCCCTCATTTATGAGATTCTTATCCGCAACGAGATGAATGGTGCCAGCTCTCTCTATCGGACATTAAGCATTGGCTGTTGACTAATACAGCTGTTTCCAGAGATGAGGGGAATCAGCTGGGAACATGGTCATTTAGTGGTGCCTTTATGCTCGGGACAATCTGAGATACAACAATACAGACAGACAGTACAATATGATAGATTTTCTCATGATGAGATTGGAGTTTTTCTGCTATTTCTACCATTTCCTGTTGAGTCAGACACTGAGGCCAGTGCTAATTTCCTGTCTTCTTTCCTTTCTCTCTCTCATTACGAAGGCTGGCACATTCACCGCCGAGGGAGTGTCACTTTATACACTCCCTGAAGGACGCTCTGCAGAACAAGCTCTTCTGATAGCTATGCCTCTTTAAAGATAATTGTAAATCCAACAGAAAGACTAGCAGGGCCTAGGAATTAGAAATCATGCCTTGATACTTAGTTTTATATTTCAATAAACATATTTTATTTTTGCTTTGAGGTATGTCCTCTTGGTAATCATTCTTTGCAGGAAAGAATAGGGCCTCAGTAGTTAGAGAATGAGTGGAAAAGAGAATGAACCTCTTTGATTTCATGGTTGAGTACAATTTCAAAAGAATTGGCCTGAACCATGGTCAATGTACCACTGTAACTATCACATCTGCCATGCAAATGTTCCAGGATGTTCTTTTCCTGTCAGCACATTGGCTCACCCAGTGTTCTAGGACATTCCCTTTATATGGTGACAGGGCTCTGAGCATGTTGGCTGTCCCTGTGTTCTAGGACATTCCCTTTATATGGTTACAGGGCTCTGAGCATGTTGGCTGTCCCATTGTTCTAGGACATTCCCTTTTATGATGACGGCTCTGAGCATGTTGGCTGTCCCTGTGTTCTAGGACAGGGTTTCTCAACCCAGTCCTCGGGGACCACCAGACGGTCCGCGTTTTTGCTCTCTCCCAATTCCCTGG
>JABJVO010000062.1:1262420-1273703 GCA_026770805.1 Boulengeromyrus knoepffleri
TTATTATATAATAATTACTGTTACTGTCTATCATTGTCTAAATGTATTTTTACTGTCTAAATATATGTATTCAGCTAATGTAAACATGCACAATGCTATCCCAGTGAATGCGAGGCTGAGACTGAAGTGTTAGTCTTTGTTTCCACTGAGAGACGTGTCGCGTGACTCATTTCCCCATGTGTACAAATTATCTTAGGTCGGCGTTCACGGTTTGACTTCTGAGATTCAGATCGAGTTCTAGATAATTTTTTTTTCGAACTGGTTGGTTCTAATGAGTTTGAGAACTGAGCAAGGGCGTAACTTTGGCTGGAACATTGGGGTGGTCGAGGTCTCCACCCATTACGGGGGAAACATGATTATTGGGGTGGTTATATTGGCTGGATCTGATTATTGGGGGGGTCATGACCCCCCTAACCCCCCTGGAAATTACGCCCATGGAACTGAGGTACCACTATTAAATTTAATAACGTTCCTTATTTGGGAGATGCTGAAGTAGCATGTTCTGCTAACCGGGTAGTTAGCTACCATCTTCTGATTGTTTTTGAAATATCTCGGCATGGGGGTGGGGTGGGCAACCTGACTTTTTCAGTGGGGCCCCAAAAACAACAAGCTGGCCCCTGGTCATGAATCGTTAGTAATGGGACATATGCTTCATAGTGATTTCCTCTACCACAGATCACAATGTTTGTGCCATGGTTTGAGGTGTAAATATTCACGTTTCTTAAGAGTTTAGCGAAGCCAGGAAATGACTGAATCCTCTCAGCCTGGTTGCATTTTCTATATATTGATATTTTGAGACAAAATGAGAAAAGAAATGAGAAATTGACATGTTTCTGAGTCGAGCTGCATGTGAATAATTTATGTTGGAAGCACAGGTTTGTATGTGGGTCAGATTCCCCAGTTTTCCTGCATTTAGCTATGAAGTAAATTTGTAATATACAGTACATTCCATGAATTGACTGATTTGTGTCCTACTTGTTAATGGCCAGCCTGGGGTGCAGTACTTATTTACCCCAAGCAGCAAAGGGCCAGCTGGTAGTGTGGTGATTAAGGTCATCTACCCCAGGCAGCACTGGTCCAGGTCTACTGCGGGACCTTTAAGAAAGGTTCTTAACCATAGTCCAGCTGGCTGAACAGGTCAAAATCATTGGATAAGTGTGAGCTAGCCAGCCACACGTGATGTATGAAGTACATATTCAGTTGTGAAAGTGGTCCCTGCTCTAAACACCCAGATAAATTGGCTGTTTGTTGCCCACGTCAGCTGATTTAGACCCTTTGGTTGGCACATCCCTCCTATTTGCTGGAGGCTTGTCAGGAGGCATATATCAGAGAACATCATTTCTACAGATGTGTAAGGCAGTTGCTGATTCCTGACATGAGACCATCAATCCTCAGGATACTATCACAAAACTCCTGATTCTAAATGGCTATCTTGCCATAAACTGACAGCTGACTGAAAATTAGTGGCACCGGAGAAGCTTCTGGGACAGTGGAGTTTTCTAATGTTCTGTGAATGGTTTTTTTTTTACACATGGCTGATTTATTGAGCGGCAACGCCCGTAGACACGCTGTCTTGGGTACTTCTGTTATCTCTTTGAACATGAAGACCTGTGTACAAAATTAAGGATTTACAAGCAGGCTTGTTATGCTGATTTGCATTATAGCATGTACATGATGTTCAGCTGTCTCATCTTACAAAGGCCCCTGGCTCTTTAGGAGGAACATTCTAGAATTAGTGTGAAGTTTGATAGCTGGATTGCGTCTCTGCTCTCCGCTCTTGGTTCCCCTGTTCAGCCTGTCTGTTGTTTTCTCGCAGATCCTCCTGAAAGCAGAACTAGCTGTTTTGTCTCTTCTGCAACAGTTAGTACGTTTACATGCACAGCTAAGTGAAGCTACGGTTATAGCTCGACTACACCATTTAATCGGACTTCTGGCCTTGTCCCAGTATATATGCACAGGAGGGGAATCGATTTATTCGCTGTGTGTATGTCCGACTCCGATATGATAGGTGGCATTATCTGGGTGTTTTAGGCCAACTAAGAGAAATTTGATTTAGTATGATTTCAGTCAGACTAACATGTTTGCATGTACTTTAGAAGTATGGTTTTAGTCAGATTAACACAATAATTCGATTTTCTTTGTGTGCTTGTTAACGTATTGAGTTATGTCCCTGACCTGACATTCTGGAAATTTATAATTTTACTTACACACTTATAATTTCACCCATACATTGAGATTACATATGGCCTTCAAAGGTATAAATGCAAGAGCCCCCCCCAGAGCTGGAAGTGGCATCCCCAAGGTCTTCATTGGGAAACAAGTTGCAGCTTTTCATGCTGGCTGGCGAAGCACTTTAAGTAGCTGATTATCTACACTTTACACAGCGGGAGAAACACTGAGAGTCTGTGTGGATCAGTGCGCCTGAGATCAAGCTAGAGTCCCTGGAAACACATGCCATTGTCCCCAGATCCTCTAGGTGGCGTTCCATGCAAACCATGTCCCCCCTCAGTTCCCCTGGGCCTTTTAAAATACCTTAGCATTCAAACTGTTCATTGGCATCAATCATCGTCCTAATCTGCCCTATCTAATCCAGAACCTGCCACCGTAGAAACGAAGGCTGTATTTTAATTAAAGGGGAAGGGGCTGATTAGCAGCGCAGGCATTCCCCTTTAAAATGGTTTGTTCTTAAACATCCATTTACATTAATCTAGGAAAGACACTTTCTCACAGACTGTGATGGGGACTGTAGCAACCTTTTCATCCACACTTAAAAACTGGGGACATTTCAGTGGGTAATTAATTGACTGTGGCCTCTTCACTGTAACAAACATATTGCTAAGGGCACATATATAATTTGTAAGGCAGAGTTAGCTTGTCGTCTTCCGTTAGTGAGACTCCATCTGTCAACAACGCAGCTAATCCCGCCTGCAGACTTAAAAGACCCAGGCTGTATTTATGATAAAGTTTCACTAATGATCCCCATGTGTACAGAATAGGGGCTGATTAAGTAATTTGGTGAAATCTCCAAATATGGATGAGGAACAGGGCTGTTAGCACATTTGCCTTGTTTGCAGTGTCATTAGTCAGAACTCTCCAGAAGCCATATTCCTGTCGGCTTCTGTGTGCCGTCCTCTTCTATGATCTCCCAGCAGACTGTGTGCTGGTTCTCCCAGGCTGAAAAATGGCATTATAGGTTTGTTCGGCCCACAGACTGGGACAGATTGCTCAAGTCCATCTCTATTGTGAATTCAGGCTAGTTTAAATGCTGCTCCCGGATAGAGAGCACCGTGTGTATGATCATGAACATGGATTTGACTAAATTAAAGCTGAGGATTATGTCAGGGATTAAGTTGTTGTTTTGAATCTCAATCCACAGCCTTGTGGTGTGAGCCGTCCCGTAAACGACAAAGCTGTGGTCCCTTTCTGCCTCTTCCGGGACATTCTTCTGACCACCAATTGCTGTATATAGTTGAATCAAGTTAAGTTCAATGAAGCTCTCATATTTCCAGTGGGAAGCTTCTCCGAATTCCCTGGATGTTTAAATATGCTCCCTAATATTCTGTAGAGGTATGCTGTCCTCTTGCTCAATTAATCAGGCTAGGGAATGGGCTTGTGGTTTTTGGGGCCCCACTTAAAAAGTCACTTCATGGTCCCTCGCCCCTCCCAGTGCAGTGACCTTGGGGGCCCATATAATTGTGTGGTTTGAGTGGTGGTAAACATTGTCACTGATCAGGTCTTATGTTTGGGTGGGCCCCCAGCCCATCATAATGCTGGTATGTATTGTACTTATCGAAACTCAATGCTTCGCTCAGAACGCCCAGTGCTTTCATTTGTGTAACATTTACAAGGACTCCTGGACCTCACTGCATGGAAAGCAAGGCCCCCCTAATGGAGCCCCATTCTTACATTTTAAAACTCGGCAGGAAAACCAATTAACTCCAGCTTCTTTGAACAAGCCAAGAAGAAATAAATCAAGCGCTAACGCACGGGTGGAGGGCTGGGGCCTGCTGTAATTAGGATGGGGGGCGTTCAGTGCCTCTGTAGTGCTACTTCACTGTCAGCTGACAGCCTCACCCAGGACAGCCAGGGAGAGAGAAATGAGGTCCGGAAGACCGTGGAGGCCTAAACACAGAAATAGCAGCTAATTACCCAGGTCCGCAGGGATCCTGCTTACGTTAGGGTATATTTCTTGGATGGGATGCCAATCCATCACAGGACAAGGGACAACCTGGACAAGATGCTAGTCCATCACAGGGCCAGGGCACTAGGCAGGGGACACCCCTGATGGGATGCCAGTCCATCACAGGGCACAAGGCAAGGGACACTATGGGACAGATTGCCAGTCCATCATGGCGCACAAAGCAGGGGATACTCTGAATGGGATTCCAGTTGTCACAGGTCACAGGGCAGGGGACACTCCAGACAGAATGCTAGTCCAGCACAGGGCACAGGATGGGACACCCTGGACAGGATGCCAGTCCATCACAGGGAGGGCACTCCCTAGACAAGATGCCAGTCCATCACAGGGCACAGGATGGGACACCCCGGGTGGGATGCCAGTCCATTACAGGGCAGGGGACACCTTGGAGGGGATGCCAGTCCATCATAAGGCACAGGGCTGTGGACACCCTGGACAAGATGCCAGTCCATCATTGGACACAAGGCAGGGGTACACCCAGGATGGATGCCAGTCTATCACAGGGGGGACATCCTGGACAGGATGCCAGTCCATCACAGGGCAGGAGACATCATGGATGGGATGCCAGTCCATCACAGGACACACAAACACAAATCACACTCTATAACCAAATGTGACTGACTATCTTTGGACTGTGGGAGGAAATAAGAGTTTGAGATAGAGGGGAAATCTCTACACACAGAGTGGGATTCAAACCCCTCCAGGCCTGGCGTCTGCCCAATGAGGCACCACACGACCCCCATCTAGGGGTGCTGACTTAAATACGGTCCAATTTTCCGTGTTCGTCTGGGTTTTGTCTTGCATTCCACTCGCATACAGTGCTGGCGTATAGTTCAGTTTACCGTATCTGGGTCTTACCGTTTCCCATTGAGTAATACTCTCTAAGGCCTGAACTGTAAGAGCCCTGGGAGAAGAAGCAGTTTTCCTAACCTTTGTGGTGACTTCAGGCATGGCAAGGCAAGCTTATTTATACAGCACATTTTCAAACACGGGTCATTCAAAGTTCTTTACGTAAAATAAGATCAAGTAATTATGTGACTTTAGTCACATAATATTCTGCTATAGCTGCATGCTGTAGGAGGACTATGCCTGACTCGTGGGGGTCAGCTGTGCTATTTTCCTTCCGTCCACCGCAGGGCAGCAGCTCAAAAATGACCCCTTTCTTTCACATAGCTGCAGACACGGTTTTCCCTCGCTCGCTTCCTCATTGCAGCATACATCTCCTCTACACAGCCCATAGACGCACGGGTCAGGTGACATGCAGACACTGATCTGCCTTTATCGTGTTTTCTAGGGGAGTTTTTGCCCTGTGATGGACTGATGTGCCCCCCAGGTGGACCTCCCCTTACTCCCCTCAGTAAGCTATAGATTACACCAGCCTTGGTAGCCTATGTGATTTCTGTATACAGATCGGTTGATCAAAGACGATCGGTTGTCCTTTTTTTTTTTGCCCAAATGACTTATTGATTGCATAAAACACGGCTCTTTGTATGTGCAGAACATTTGAATGTCAATATTATCATATCTGCAAGTACATGAAATCCTAATTAACTCGGCAAGCCTGACTTAGGAACAATTGTGTCAGAGAAATGTGAATCCTTCTGCCTCCGAGGCCGTTAGCTCCAGCCACAATTAAAATTCAAGACGATAAACAGGCGGTAAGGATTATGTTAAGGATTTTGACAGTACGCCTGTCTGACGAGGCTCTGTCTGTTACTGATTCTGCAGCCGTCTTCACTGATAATAATGCGACAATTACCAAGCTTTGAAAAGAGCCGTCATTAGCTCTTACAAACTAGCTGTGTTTTCAAAGAGCTTGTGTTTATCTCCAAACTCCACGTGGGTCTCCGCACCCATTTTGAAATGGTAATGTTTACCCCTGCAAAGCTTTGTTGCCAAACAGACTTTGAGGAGACATGTTTGGCCCACTCGCCACCAAAACATCCTAAAACATTACAATCAAAGCAAGGAAAAGTGAAAACAGGCATGGAGCAGGACTGACATGCATGGAAACATGTAGATTCTGTTTTGGTTATGGTTACAGTCCGGTAATGGAATGATAATTTAATTGTTTTTTTCATAATTACTTGGTAAAGTTCCCAGTGTCTGTCATTTGCATAGTGGGACATACATATTTATAGGCTGTTAAAAGGCACTTTGCACAGTGGTGGGGATAAATTATAAAAGGAACAGACAGCTTATAATTATTTAACTGAACCCAAATACCCATAAAGCTTCTGCGGCGCACATGATCTGTCAGCTGAGCCATGTGACTAGGAACACAGCACTTTGAACAAGCTGCTAATCCTACCCCCGCGCTTGAATAAAAGAGGCCACGCCCAACTTTATACATGCCATCCAGCGTTTTAAGGTCCTGTGCTCTGAGTGTCACTGCTCTCACATATGCCAGCTCATCCTTAACATTAAACCGTCTTTCTGCGGGGATGGCATGTTTCATTTCCTCATGGAGGAAGTGGCACAAAGACGGGCACCCAATCCCATGCAGGGGGAGTCCTGGGTGCAGGCCAATGAACGGGGTCACAATCCCACGCTTCTATACCTCTTGGGTCCAAATAATCAGCCGAGACACTGTGTTACTATAAACTGGGATATTTGAAGTGGTGTGATGAGGTCTTACATGCCAACCCCCTGACGCCCTCTAAACACCAGCCGGCACTGAACAAACAGCATTTCTGTTCCACACAAAGAGCGTCCCATGGGAATATTCCCGCCTATGACTTGCCGCCTGCCTGCGTGTTCAGATTTAATCACGTCGCCTTCTTGTATGATGACACTACAAATTAAATGGCATTATAAACAACACGGAGTGAGTCTTCCTGTGGGAGGTACGCAGGAGCCAATCATGCTCGCAGGGGGTGCGTTCGGTCACTGATGGCCACAGACCAGCACGGCCTTTGCCAACTCAAACATTGAGCCTGTATTTCTTGCGCTGTTGGCATACAGCTGCTCGCCTGTTTTCTGTTTCATAGAAAGTGACAAAAACATTCTTCATCACAGCCAGAATATTGCTGCGTGACTGTCGCTGCATGACTATCACAAAGTGAATATCACAAAGTGACTATTAGAGAAAATCGCCAACTGACTGTCAATGTGTGACTATCACCAAGTGATTATTGCCACCTGACTATCTCCACCTTTCACTGAAGAGGGCGTTCACTGTCTCAAATGGGCTTATTACTCATTCCATTTGGCTCTGAAGTTCATTGATTCCTGAGTAAGAAGTAGAGCGTTTAATTATAAATGGACACACATAACCAATAGTGGTAATGATTTATATGGGTATAAAATGCACGGTTTCTGCATGGAGAATGAAGAAATACAGTCTCTCTCACTGCTTTACTGTCAGTGTGATGGACGGCCCTTCACTGCCCTGGTCCTATACTGGGGATTTGTACAGTCTGCAGCTTTGCACATGAATACAAATTAAATTACACAACATTACACTCTGACATTTGCATTTCATCTGGCCCATCTCTCAGAACAGCGCTTTCTGTATACATGTAGGATCGGCCTTTTTTGAGACATGCATCACACAGGTGCTAAAATATGAAGTATCCTCCCCCCAAAAAACTCCCCATTCGCTCACTCACTTTCTCATGCAGGCTGTGAGTTCTGCCTCAGATCCAAGAAGATCCAACAAGCTGTATGTTTCATGGATGAGAGGGTCTAGCTGTAGTTCCTTGGAGCTTGGGAAGGACGTCGGCTTTCAGGAAGGGGATGTAATGAACCCTGTCCTTCCTTAGGCATGTGGCATCAGGGAGGATGACTTAATTAACCGAAGACAGACACGTGCGGAGCTGCAGCGCCCCCCAGCAACAGCTAAATATAGCCATGAGTGAACAAGGCACTCCCTGATACGATGTTGAACAATCCTGTGTAGAGTTTTAACAATCTCCCTCCTTTATAAACGCACCTCAAAGCCTCACTTGTATTTTTGTTCCCAAGTGTCCATGAGGCTCCAGTGACAAATTGTCGCTTCGGGTTAAGAACAGGTAGCGTGGAGCATATGTTGTGGTGCCGGTGGGCCCATGGGCACAGGCCATAGCAGGCTGCCCTTCGCGTCTATGCGGTGGTCACTTTCGCTGGTCACAGTCGCTGTTCACAACGGTTCTCAGGGGTCAGACGTCTGGTCATGGGCTTCGGACGAGCAGATGGCTGGGCTGGGCCAGGCCGCGTCCCCCATTAATACTCAGGGATCCCCCTCCCTCGCCATGCTAAGAGGCTAATGTCTTTACTCCCTGGTTGTGCCCACGTCTCCACAGCTATGACGTCCAGCATCTTAACACCCGTGCTGCTAGCAGTTTAGCATGGTGACATAATAAAAGGCTTACTGCCACCTCTAATGGCCCGTCACTTTTACAAGCCACTGGCCCAGGCCTGTAAGCGGGGGAATTCATAATCAAAGCTCTAGAGGGGGGAGGCCCCACTCCCGGCCGTCACTCCTCCGTACGGCCGTCTGCGAGGAGAGCGGATGCCTGCCCGTGTGACAAATCATTGCTGTACGCGGGCCAAAACCGGCACCTTCCAGCCGGCAAAAACTGAGCTAATTTGCCTTGTGATTGTGGAAACGCTCCTGTCGGTATTTTTAAGGAAAGGTTTTTTCCCCACATCCAGTATTAATTCAACGTTTCAAGCACAGGGGAGATGTTCTGTCATGGGAGACCTGATGGTGAAAATGAAAAATGTAAAATCGAAAATGTTTGACTGTAATTAGAGGTGTCACTTTCATTATAATAATTTCACAGAACCCCCCCAAAAAAAAACTTGATGGACTGGCAATATTCACTTGGGAAGTTCATCCTCTGGGCGGCGTGGTGGTGCAGTGGGTCGCACAGCCGCTTCACGTCTTGGGACCTGGTTCCAGTCTTCATGTGTGTGGAGTTTGCATGTTCTCCTGCTGTTGTCTCCTCTGGGTACTCTGGTTTCCTCTCACAGTCCAAAAACATGCTGTGGCTAATTAGAGTTTCCAAATTCCCTGCCTTGTGCTCATAGGTTCTGGACCCCCTGCAACCCTGAACAGGATAAGCAGTTTCAGAAAATGGATGGAAGTTCATCCTCCCCCCTGCCAAATCCAGGGGCTGGTTTGCTGTTTCTGGGGGCCTACTCAAAAAGTCACTTCAGAGCCCTCTGCTCTCCCTAAGGTAGTGACTGTTTGTGACCAACAGGGGGCCCCACACACAGGGGCCCATATGCAATTCTGTTGTTTGAGTGGTGGTAAATGCTACTGGTAACCATACACCCCTAACCTAACACAACTAACCTGTCTGCACTTAACTAACCCGGTGACACCATCTTCTGCTGACCTGAGTGATAAAAACCTTTGAATACTGTTTAAAAGTGTCCATCTTTCACAGTATAGCCTCTTTATCGAAGTACCTTTCAGAGTGTAACCTCTTCATGAATTATCTTGTTAAATTATTTATAATGAATGTCATAGATTTTTATTAATGGACATCAATTAAATATGAATTAAAAGAGTATAAATCATGCTCAATATAGTTACAGTACAGTGCAAAAGTATTATATAGAAAATGCTTTTTTGAATGTTTCAGTATAACATTTGCAGAATTTTGATCTATAGTGTAAGTCCTGTGTCTCTCTGCGCTGGTAACCTCCCACTCCCCTGGGTGGCCTGAAGGGGGGGGGGCGCAAATAGCAGTGTAGCTGCCCCCACTGTCTGGGTCGCTCCTGAGCCAGAGAGCTAATAGGATCACATGAGGGAATACGGACAGGGCCTGATGTTTCCTTCACCTTTCTTCCCAAACACAAAAGCGTCACCCCTTGTACGCACCCCCTCCAGTCGCTCATCAGCCCCCCCCCAGCTGCTCCCCTCTCCCACCGACTTGGTATCCGCTGCTGGGAATCGATCCCCTGTTCCCCCGTCGGTTATATTATACCCCCCTCTACAATATCAGTTTTATAAACTTGATTGAGTCACTCAATCACGCGGGTGCTTCCCCGGGGCCCGGTATTAATACGGAAAGCCGGAGAGGCCGTTCAACCCAACACGCCGTAAAACGAGCTTTAATTGAAAATGCGGCCACTTCATCCGGGCCGGCAGCATCCTTCATGTTTATATGAAAGCCATAATTATCGGCAGGGCACATCAGCGGACTGATAGCGCTTCGGGTTACGGTCGATAGGAAACCCAAGTGCCAGGCGGCGCGTGCTCCGGCAGGTCTTGCACTCACGGGGAACACGTCCTGACTGCTGTGTCAGTGTCTTAATCGGTACACAGAGTCACTGAGCCCAGCTGCTCATAATTGTTAGAGAAATAAGGGCAGTGGAGGTGTTACTGTCACAGCACTGGAGTGCAGTGTTATTGTCATAACTGGACTGGGATTCAGAATCGGCCCTGGACCCTACGGTAATTTTGCTGGTATGCTGATTGGCCAGTCCAGGCCAGTACTGACCCTGTGATATTTAAATGAGATGGTCTGTAGGGTGCGCAAACACCACCCCTCTCAGAACCCCATGTATGGTACAGATGGTGGGCAGCCGCTTCCACACAATGGCCAGACAGGAATAACCTGGCCTGTCAAGGTAAAGTGCACCACAGTTCCTTCTAAAAGCAATTTGCCACTGATCAGAAGCTGGAGGTCGGGTTGTTTTTAAAGGCAAAGCGCAGCAGACGTGAGAATGAGTGTGCAGGAGACTGGACGCTCTCGCAAAGCCCTTAATCCCCCTGCTCGCCATTTCACCAGAAACACTCAGGCTCCTCCGTTAAAAGTCAATTCTACAACATAATGAGGCTACACTCACGCACATCCCCATGCAGACGGAGTGATATGTGATGGTTGGAACACGCAAGACATCCTGCATGCAAAAGAGGCCTGTACAGGAAGCACTCACTCTCTTATGAGGTTGTGACAAGCCCAGCTCTGACCTCAAAAAGTGCTTGGCACCCGAGAGCCACCTTGGGCTGTTGAGATGCTGGAAAGGAAGAATGGTGGGGGAGGGGCTGTGTGCATTAGGGTGTGCACCCCCCCCCCCCCCCCCCCCGCGAAAAGGGGTGGTGGGGTAGCGAAGTGTGGGAGGCCCGGCCCCCCGCGCCCCCGGAAAAT
>JABJVO010000062.1:1283260-1299667 GCA_026770805.1 Boulengeromyrus knoepffleri
ATGGAAACAGGACCGGTGACCCCCTCGCACAGGGGAGTAATGGTAATGATGTCATGGAAACAGGACCGGTGACCCCCTCGCACAGGGGAGTAATGGTAATGATGTCATGGAAACAGGACCGGTGACCCCCCTCGCACAGGGGAGTAATGGTAATGATGTCATGGAAACAGGACCGGTGACCCCCCTAGCACAGGGGAGTAATGGTAATGATGTCATGGAAACAGGACCGGTGACTGGCGTGAGGGTCATTAACCTCCACATGGTGATTTCTCCATGTCACCTACATAATTTGGAAAAATAAAATGAACATGGGTAAATATTGATGGATCCTGGCTGGGGGGATGCAGGGCATCGAGAAAGCAACTCGCTGACAGGGAGATACGGGGCAACATGATGATGGGTGATGAAACGTGAAGAAATGAAAACGGTGGCTGATGGCGGGTGTGCACTGCCTCGGGTGGCCCCTCCCCACTGTGCTTTTTTGGTGGGGAACTTGATGAGGTCGGCCTTAATTCCCCCCATTTCAGAGCCTACGTCAGATCACAGGTTACTGAATGGTCCAACAGCACCTCCATGCACCTCCACATTGCCCTCAGAAACGAACCTCATCCAGCATCATACGGTGCAGAAGCGCAAAAGGCTTCAGGCGACTGCAGGTAACATGAAACTTGCACTTCTGGGTGATGCATGGCATCTGCTTTCTAGGAATAAATGCCTGCTGAGTTGGATGGGCTTTTAAAATAATAAACCATTAGCTTATAGCCGAGTGGCTTTAAGTACAGCACAGGGCCACTGTGAACCAAAGAATGCACTCAGGCAATTTACGTATCAATCTCTTAAATCTTCTGGATATTTCTGGCAAAGGTGCTGGCTTTGTTTCATTGCCGAGTGTGTTTATGGGTCTGTGTGAGGATTCAGCTTTCCGGGGTCTGCCTGGTCAGCAGTGCTGCAGAGATGGCACACAATCATAATAAAAAAGTGTGGAGGTAATTACCTCAGCTGGTAACCAGTCTGCCTTCACCTAACATTAACCCCCTGTTAAAACAGGTTTGCACAGTCACTTTAGAGATTAATGCTCATAGCTACAATTTTAGCATTTAAATGGTGCATTGTGTTCATAATTAAATACACAAACGCTTAATTCTGGCCATACATTGCGATCAGTTTCCCTCTGATTAATGATAGGACAGCCTCAGGTGCAGCCCGAGCAAACAGCGTGCTCTTAATGAACCCATATTAAAGGTCCATGCACCAATTCAGGCGTTTGCTGTACTGATGAGGTCATTTGGTAACTGTGGCAAAGTGAATGTTTGCATGGCACGCTCCCTGGCGTGATACTGCGCCCATAATAATGTTGGAGAATAAAATGGCAAAATGACAAACAGAAAATAACAACTGTGAAATAAGGACCATTGCAGAGCGAGCAGCTGCAGGTGGGACACAGCCCGTTTAATGTGGCAGTCTGGCTGATCTCGATTGGACAGATCACCCTCGCCTATCTATACCCCCCCACCCAAAGGTCCCCAATCTCACATCTGGATCTTCCTCATAAATACCTAGAACCTTCTTCCAATCCCATTCACCAGCTTGTTCACTGAGAGTCAGGACAGCACTGTGTCTGACCGAGCCACCACTGTCAGCACTGAGCCTGGCAAACCGTGTCCCCCGATCAGCATGTCCATCAGTCGTGTCGGACAGGAAACTGCCGTGATGCAGATCCTGATCGGCGAACCTCCAAAACATAACGGCGCTGCCCCCACAGTCAGCCGCAGCTTCCAGCTTCACTCTTCAACTCGATTAACAGTTTTTCCTGGCAGCCACTCCATCTATCCGGGGGAGGACAGACGATTGGAAATGAAGCCGTTTCACTGCCATGGCTCAGATGAAACACGAAACAGGCAGTCCCTTACAGAGCAGATACCAGAAAAGACAGATACCCCCTGTCAGATCCAGAAAAGACAGATACCCCCTGTCAGATCCAGAGAAGACAGATACCCCGTGTCAGATCCAGAGAAGACAGATACACCGTGTCAGATCCAGAGAAGACGGATACCCCGTGTCAGATCCAGAGAAGAAAGATACACCGTCTCAGATCCAGAGAAGACAGATACACCGTGTCAGATCCAGAGAAGACAGATACCCCGTGTCAGATCCAGAGAAGAAAGATACACCGTCTCAGATCCAGAGAAGACAGATACCCCCGTGTCAGATCCAGAGAAGACAGATACCCCGTGTCAGATCCAGAGAAGACAGATACCCCGTGTCAGATCCAGAGAAGACAGATAGACCCGTGTCAGATCCAGAAAAGAAAGATACACCGTGTCAGATCCAGAAAAGAAAGATACACCGTGTCAGATCCAGAGAAGAAAGATACCCCGTGTGAGGTTCTGAAAAGACAGATACCCCCATGTGAGATCCAAAAAAGACAGATACCACGTGCCGCCTCTCATCTTCTTTGATCCTTTGGTCTTTTGGGTGGATGAGCGGACCATTCAGAAGGACTAAAACACCTTGTTCCTCTGTAAAAGCAACTCACAGTGTGAACTTAATGCCATCCAGAGGAGGACGGGCTCCCCCTGCTTCTGCTTCCTCCCCAGATTTCTTCCTCACCTCTGTCACCTCAGGCATACTCTCTGGGGAGCTCAAATTTGTGCTTTGTGACAATGCTTCTTCTTTAAAATACCATATAAATGAAATTAAACTGAATAGTCACTGAGCAGGAGCGAGATCCAGGCATGTAAAAAGGTTTAAGGTTAACCGATGCTTACGGTTGGCATTGATCCCTGAACAGGAGCTAGAGAACAGATACATCAAAGCGGGCACAGACCTTACTGCAGGCTTGCAGTTGTTGAAGCGCAAGTTACATGCTCTACCTCACCTACCTGAGCTCACTTGAAGCATTTCTCCTCCTCCTGTTTAAATATATGCTGTTTTTATAAAGTCTGGCAGGCGAAGCACCTCCTGGCAAGTCTGTAAAACAGCGCTTTCTCTAAACGCTCACATGACCTCTTGGACCACTCCCCTTTGAAGTTTTAATTATGCTGCTTGTGAGTGAACACAGCCCTGCCTCGCTCCGGCTCAGAAGGGGCAAACCCATCTTCACACGTCGCTCAATTACCTAGCTAAGAATTAGAGAAAGTTGTGCAGTGTAACTTACTGGAACAAGGAACTTCTTGATCTCCTCCAAGGCATGGCTCATGCGGGAGTAGGCTTCCCCGGGCGGGGCAAACACCTCGATGAGAACGTGCAGGTCATTGCTCAGGTGAGCGTATTTGGCCTCACCGCTCTTCCTCAGCTCCTCCTCCTGTGAGGAAGAACAAGTTCAGAAGGTCGTGTTAGTCGTCACTAACGTGTTAGCAACGTCCCAGAAGCCTCGAGATGGACCTGCAGTGAGAGGGACTCGGTGAGCAGTGAGGTTTGTTAACCAGTCGTCTCGCTTTAACCAGCTTGTTTATATGTAATTTGTAAACAAGCCAGATACAGCCAGCCACAAGTATGACCCAATCAGAGCATGACTCTACATCACTAGGTATTCAATTGGCCAAAAAACTCACATAAACATCATTATGCTCATCATGGAGCCGGCAGGATGCATGAGCTTCTCATTGCTACATGACGATCATCCAGGTACTGTTGAGGACCACTCCAGCAATAACACTTCTTCCCTGCTTTGATTCAACCCATTCTAGAGTACCAGTCACCCTTCTGATTGCCGAAGGTCGTCACTAATTGATCTCTGGATTGGCGGTAATTGCAGTTGCCGGCACAGCTTTCCATGCTGATTACTATATGTACGACCTCGCGCTCGTGGGCTGGATGGCTTTCACGAGAATAACTCTTTATCCTGACTTAATCAGTGGCGGGGCTGGTCTCTCCTCCACTAACAAATACCTTTCCATTCCCCCTCTGAAGTGCGTAGCTCTGACCTGCAAGAACCTCTGCAGAGGGCCTAATTTGTATCAAGGTTAGGAAGTACTCCTGTAATCACCACATTGTGATGGCCGCCCCCAAGAGGACTCTGCGGTTGAGGATGATGGGCCGAAGGGCCTTCTCCAATCACGTCTACTGTAAATAATCATTCTCACACTTCTATAATTGTGTTTTCAAGGTGGATAATGGATCTCTACCGACAGGCTTCACAGATTCAAAGCCGTTCCAGTCACACTACTGAAATCTCTCACTTTGATTAGGAGCTAAGACAAGCTACTTGGAGACACTGGGTGAAAAAAGGATAAGTGCTTTTTGACCTGGACATTTGCACATTGAGGCAATTACCCACGTACAGGATGTGACTTTTAAGCCTTATGCTTTCAATTAAGTGGCTCTTTGAAGGTGAAGTTGTTTCATCCAGAAGGAAGATGTCTCCAGTATGGATTAGCATGTTACATAGAATGTAAAAGCTGGGCATTATTAAAGCTCATCAAAAAGGCAACAGCTATGAAGGAGGTCCCTGTGAGTTTTTGGTTAAGCTGCTCATTTGGAGAACAACGTTAGGTTTCTCTTCTTCTTCAGATTGCATCACTTCTAAAGATGCATCCGTATTCTCTTAAGTGACCGCTACTCACATTGTTATGTCCCTTTACCACACTCTACAGACACACCATTAGCAGTTGAGGGCACTCTGAAAGCCAGCCAATCAGCACTCTTTGGGGGGTCCGAGCAACTATCCCATATGGGGAGGCTTTGGAATTTCCTCAGTGGTGTTAAGGGTGTATGCGAGGAGATGATCTCAAGGCTCCATAACAAATCTCTCCCAGCGCAGGGGCCCGCTCAGTAGCAAGGGTTCCCCTGTATCATTTCTGAGTGTTTAAAGTCTCCTTTAGTGTCGAAACGCTCTATTGTCTTAAAGCTGGGCCTGTCTTTTATGGGTGGATTTCAAAAGGTGCTGAAGAAGTTCAAAGCGAGTGGGGTGAGATCCTTTTAGAGAACGACAGAATGACAACTCTTAAGGAGCGGCTTCCCTGAGTTCTGTGTGACACTGTATACAAACAGAGATGGCCATTATTAACTATAACACCCCCCAGTGGTATCTACAGTTAATATCAGCAAATTCATGGGAGTCAGTGAGAATATTTAAAGGCTTCAAAAGCCAAGACTGTCCGACTGATTTGTCTCGATACTTAAGTGTTAAGGTGCCAGACTAATTTGATCTGCTTAAGATTCTCGCTTATTGACAGATCAACAAGAGCTATTTGTTGTGTGGCTATGTAATTGGTTTTTGCATACATTCGCATAGATCTGGATAAAAAAGACTGGGGATGTTAAGAGTGGCTGAGCCAGGAAACACATCACTTATTTTCCTGCTGTGCCATGGTGACCCAGTTTAGGGAACAGCAATGAGCCCCATCTCCCAGACTGGATGGTGTGAGAGAGACCCAGCTGCTTACGGGGTGTGATGTGACTCCATCAGCCCTGTTTTCACCAGTATTTAGGACATCTCACTTCCACAAATCCACATGTTGCCCATGTTTTATGTCCCTGTAAGACACATTCCCCATGTTCAAACAGTGTCCCTGTAAAATATGTTCCCTATGTTCAATCAGTGTCCCTGTAAGACACAGTCCCTGTGTTCAAACAGTGTCCCTGTAACACACACTCTCTATGTTCAGTGTCCCTGTAAGATTTTTTCCCCATATTCAAACCGTGTCCCTGTAAGACACATATTCAAACAATGTCTGCCGTTGACAGCCAGATACACATTCCCTCTGTGTGGGAACATATACTTGGCCAGTAAATTTGATTCTGAATATAGCTGTCCCTTTAAAATATGAACCTGAAGGTAAAGCTATATTGTCAAACATACTTTGGCAGTATAATGTACCAGGTATTCTGTTAGCATCATACAGAAAAAGCTCATTAAAATATAGGAAACATGTTGGGAACAGTTGGAAAATTTGGGCTGTGGGATCTGTGAAGTATTTATACCAGATCCATGTTTTTCTCCTTACCGCTCTGTTACAAGGGCTGTCTCTGTGCTGGGTCTGGAATGATAACGCACACAAATAGGTAAATCAAGAACAGCGTCTGTACCATGATGACCAGGATGAACGAGCGAGTGACACAGTGACCAGGATGAGTGAGTCATTGAGCTTTAAGATGTAATCACCACTCCATCACCCAAACATCCATGTATATGCGGTTAAACAATGCAGCATGAGTATTTATACTGGATTTAAAATTTTCCCTTCACTGTTTAAAACCGCAGCTTGATTAAGATCTTCAGTTGCTTTTTATTGTAATCCTTCAGACTCATTACACCAAGGCATCATCTATAAGAGCGGCAGACAAGACTGGATCTGATGAAGATGTATGACACACTCAGCAAGTTTGCGGATCATTTTTTACTTCAAATATTTTTCCTTAATTTCCCCAAGTTCAGAACGGCCAGTTACCCTCTCCCAGCATCCCAGTTTACAGGACATCCACACCACGTCCACCAGAGCAACAATTAATGAGAGACCGACCCAGCCATCCAATACCCACAGAGGAGCATAGGCTAATTTAGCATTCAGATAATGTGGTACAGGGGAATCGAACCCGGATCGCTGTTTCAGGGCATGCTTTCAGTCGGCTGGGTGCCACAGGGGAAGCATCTGATCTACAGCACATTTCAGAGTTATTTACCTTACAGCTAAACTCTGTAAAAGCTTAATGGCATGGGGCTAGACTGTAGCTCGCTAAGTAAACTTGAGGGCCGCGTGAAGACCCCAGCGACGACAAGATGTTAGCACGTTAGCAACGCTGCTTCCCGATGATGCCCTAACTGACAAGATGGGCTAACGCTAATTACACATTCCTGAGACACGGCGTCGCTCTCTTGGTAGAAATCAATTTGAATTCATTACAGGACTTAACGAGAGCCACTTGGACTGCCTGAAACCCCAGTGCTAATTACCGATTCTCATGTTCGCAAACCTGCGCGGTCACCTTGGTCCGTGGACACACCGCCTGCACAAGGTCTTGCCATTAAATTACCTCATAACACGCGATTAAACAGGCTGTGACAATCCACACGTCCCTCAGTGATGCCTGGAAACATCCGCAAAGCCGCCTCACGCGCCGTCTGTGTGGCCATAGCCAGACGTTTTATTAACGTAATCGAGTCCTGAAGCTCTCCTCTCTAAAGCTAATGTCTGCACACAAATACCTAGCACACACTGCTTCACACGGGAGGATTAAGGATTTTTCACAGATGAGATTTATAATCTAATTTTGTGTCAAACTATGTGTAACACTCATGCGAGATGCGATATATCCCCCCCTAAGTGAATAAATAAGCAGGCATCAAGAAATAGGGCTTCGGCCGCTACTGCATTGTGGTGGTTTAAAGCCCAACAGAAGAGTGCGATGAGGCTTTGAGTCAGTCGGTCATAGATGCGTCTGTTTTGGCTGCAGGATCTGGCAAACACCTGGGTAAGGACCCCAGCAGAGGGCCGCCACATGTGTGGCCTTTCCCTGGGCCACAGGACAAAACAACACCAGCAGGTTTCCAGCTGTTCTGTAATTTTCCAGCAAACCTCTGGCTGACACAACGAGGCCATTGTCAGGGATAAAGAGCGTGTGACGCTAAAAGCACGTCTGAGCCGTCAAGCCGTCTGCTGTGACCTTTCCGTGACCCTTTTAGTCCTTTGGCTGGGCATTGCTTTGTTGTTCTAGATAGTCATTTTCCCTCTTAAACATGAGAGACCCCCTGACTTTGCTGGGACGAGGGGGCAAGCCTGTCATTTTCTTGGCAGTTTAGCATCCTCAAGCTCTGTGGGATACTGGCGGGGTGACCATGGCGACGCTAGCGTGTTCCTCTTTCAGGCACACACTTTAGGGCCAGGCATGTTCATGTGTGATGGGGGGGGGGGCTGCATCTATCCCTCCGGCTTATCTCTTCAGCCCGGAGGGATGGGAAGGGGGCAAGGGGGCAGGCCATATTTACGAAAGATAACCGAACATAAAATAGCTTAATAAAAGCAGGCTGTATGATGAAGAAGTGCTGGCATCAGCCTGTGAGAGGCGCTCTCCATCGGCGTCCTTTTGCTTTTCTAATATTGTCGGTGTAAATAAGTTGAGTATTCATGTTGACAGGAAGCGATACAACAATCGACGTGGAAAAAACAGAGACAAGGTCGGCTCTTTGGAGCAGGCTAAAGTTATTACCTAATAACTCTGTTCCTGGGGAGCCCCCTCCCTGCTGTAACAGTGACCCCTCCCCCTGCCTTGTTTTATCACCCGCCGCTGTTTTATTTTAATACACCGACTCCCTGCATAAATCTCCCATCAGAATAATTTAGCGCCAAATGGAGTCGTGCTTTGGGGCTTAGCCTTCTCTTAGTGCCACTGGCTGCTCTCAAATACTTGTCCTGCTTCTGGGGTTAATGAAAGCCACTTCACCACTGGGACGTTGTTAATGGTTTACGGGAATTAACGGGGCCCTCCGCTTGGTGCTTCAGTCCTCACAGTTTGAGTCAAAAGTGAGTATTTCTGTCAGCTCGTCTCATGACCCAGCGACACGCCATGTGATTTATTATAGGTCACATGATCAGAATGCAGGGTCGCCTGCTATTGGGTGACATACTGTCCTGCTTCTAAAGTTAAGATAAAACTTTGTTTACCCCAGGGGACAATGATGCTACGTACAGCAGCAAGGTACATAAAGTTCAGACAAACGTATAGTGCGAAACAAGGCAAAGTGCAAAGACAGAAAAAATATTCTGAAAAGGACGATCAAGGAAGTACATGAATAAAAATAAAAATAAATTAACTGACGACATTTTCTGAGATGTTATGCCTTGGGGGAGGGGGGGCGTGTTTATTCTTCCCTTCCCCTTCATCCCAACACTAGTGTTTGTTTGAACTTTATGTAGCTGTACACTCTGCTGCACCTGCATTGACTGATGGTGTCTTACTGTAATGTTTCTTTAATTGTTTTGCGATTTTGCATAGTAGTGTTCCAGAGTCTCAGGTGAAGTACCCTGATCTCCTGATGAGACTTCAATCTTATGAAGCCAGCTCCTTAACAACCATGCCATCTAATGGCAGGACAGTTTTCTCTGTCTTTTCTTTTTTATGAAATTTGTGCTTCCCCTCGAGCACTCTGGCTGATGTTATTAGGTGTTATAGGGTCCGGGTTGGGTATAGATGTTATATACTCAAGTGCTGGCAGTCCAAATCAGGATCTGACAGTAACAGAGAATAATACCACACTCTGTCCCCAGATCCAATAATGGTACAGTGACAGTAATCAAAGCTGGCCTCACTCCAGGGCCCCGTTGTTCTAACATGACCCCACCAGCAGAGGTTGCCATATTGGGTAAAGCCATGAAAATCTCTGGGCTTTATAAGGAATCTCCTCATTCACCACCAAGTGAGAAAGTGTGCTCAATGGAACTGAGACGACCCACAATCCCAGGGGCTGCTGAGAGGCGATAGTGTGGTCCGTGGTGGTGGTGGGGTGTAGAAAAGAGATACAGCATTAGGGGCCCTGACCATCACATATGTAGATGGGGATACAGGACATGGTGGACAGGGATACAGGACACCGTGGATGGCGATGGAAGACACATTGGACAGGGATACAGCGGACTGGGATACGGGACACGGACGGGCAAATGAAAGACAGGGAAACAGGACACAGTGAAGGGGGATATGGGATACAGGACACAGTGGACAGGGATACAGCGGACTGGGATACAGGACACGGTGGACGGGGATGCGTCACCTGGCAGAAGGGGATACGGGACACGGCGGACAGGCAAATGAAGGACAGGGAAACAGGACACAGTGAAGGGGGATATGGGATACAGGACACAGTGGACAGGGATACAGCGGACTGGGATACAGGACACGGTGGACGGGGATGCGTCACCTGGCAGAAGGGGATACGGGACACGGTGGACAGGCAAACGAAGGACAGGGAAACAGGACACAGTGAACGGGGATATGGGATACAGGACACAGTGGACAGGGATACGTGACACTACAGATGGGGATACGGGGCATGGATGACAAGGATACAAGACACAATGAACGGGGATGCAGGACCCGATGGATGCCGTTATGGGAGACGGCGAGCACGGATACTGGACACAGCAGTGGGACAGGACAGAAGGGCGGCGCTGACCTTGCCTTTGTCCCGCATGGATCCCTTCCCCAGGATGGACATTTTTGCTCCGGTTTCCTCTTGTAATCTTTTCATAGAATTCCCTCGAGGCCCCAGTAGCTTGCCGACGAAATTAAACTGTAATGAGAGAAGGGAAAACAACACTGAGGCGGTCTGCATGCTGGAACGGTGGTCTGTAGGAGAATGGTCTGCGTGGGTCCCTGTCATCTCAGATGGGGGCATGCATGGGGCCCCATTGTCTGGGACAGCAGTCTGCATGCATGGCCCCTGTCATCTGGGGTGGCAGTCTGTGTGTGTGGGGCCCCATCATCTGGGGAGGTGGTGCGGATGTGTCCCTCGGTTCACCACAGAGCAGCATCGTGATTGTTTTTGTATTTTGCCGACAGGGATTAAAATCGATATTATTTTACACGCCTCCAGTCCGTAAACGCGGTAAATAAATACATTTCCATCAGGATTTGAACTGCACGTCTCACAAAACCGTGTGATAAAACCTGTCATCTGGCCCAGCGCTGCTCCTCATATATATGTATATGTAACATCCTTTTTGGTATTACATTTGAAAATGAATTAATTCAGATGGGCTTCCATCTGCTGCAACGCAGCTTGCTGTTAATGTTCACCTTCCTCTGTGTGTTCCGGTGGTGGTTCATTAACCACCATGCCCCCTTCAGGCGGGCTTCAGAATGGCTGCTGCTGTACATCAGCTAGCCGGGAGCATGGAAGGCATCATCATCAGAGTGGAGAGGGAATAAACTGGCCTATTAAAGTTCTTGCGGAGAATACAGGGGTCAGATTTTGGATAGCAACAAAAAAATGAGATAATTCCCAGTGGGAAATTGAGCGACACTATCCAGATAAAGAGCAATGAAATGTGGGCCTGCGGCTGTGGGAATCACTTTGGCATGATTGCCCACTTGTGGGGCACAGAAGTGGCACGTGTTGGCCCCGTCCTGCTGTCCCAGCATTCTGAAATCAGAGATACAGTATGGTATTGATGGCAGTCGCGTCTGATGGACCGAAGGTTACCCGCAGCCTCGTCACGGGCGTTCAGCTTGTCTGGACAGTCGTATGCTGGTCCCTGCTTCTTGAGCCATTTGCAGCATTTAGGAATTGGGAAGAAAACAAGGCCTTGCCAAAAGCCCAAAAATCCCCAAAATCCGCCAAATCCCAGCACCAATAGCCCCGGAAGAGCTGGTAGCCCACTGTGCCTTCCAAACACATCCCTCCTGCCTAACAGTGATTCAGAATATTCTGCCAGCGGCTCAGCTTTAAAACACGTCTTTGTGTGACGCTTCAGGGAGCCGGTGACTTGAGTATGCGGTAGGACATCGTCACACACCTGACACACCGAGGCACGGCCTGTGCCTGCGTGAGAGCGCTGTGCCATAAATAACATAAAATCAGCCCCAGAGGCTGCAGAGGTGAAGGAGGCAGGACGAGACCTGCGGAAATGAGTGCAGCCCGTGAGCCGCTGCACGCCGCGTGTCGCATGCCGGGCGTGTCGCTGTGGAAAGGACACCGTGCGCTGAGAGCCGCAGGGGGCCGATATGACCGCCGTGCTGCTCCTATTTGCACTTGTCATATATGATAATATTATATAATATACGCTTAAATCCATGGCGGCCTCTGAGCTTCGTGCCATGGTTCCACCCGCTCGCAGATGTTCTCCAAGCCGTCCCGCTGTGTCAACGCCGGTGGATTCAGCAGGCCTGCTTTCCGGAGCCTTCTGCCAAGCGGCATGTACGACCCCCGCCGGAATATGGCCACGCCGGTGCCGGGGAGCAGATAAGAGCCTGAGCAGCTGTGCACGCCCGCAGCCGAGGCTTCTGGGAGATCGCTGTTTATCCCCATCCTATTCGGCTGGCGGCAGGCTCTCCGCGGGTGCCATCAAAGCGGAGTGTGAGGGGAGCTCTCCAGCGGGCCAGGTCGGCAGCGGGAGCACGTAACAAACACCCCCCCTGGGCCAGGGGGTGCTTACCGCACGGGTACCAGAGCCAGGGACAAGGTGAATCTTATTTCCTGACACGAATATCCCACATCTGGCCGAGGGCCTTCGAGCAGATGGGCACGTTGACTGGAAGCTGATTTTTTTTTATAAAGTTAATGAATGTCTGAAGGACCCTTCAGCCCAGCGAGGGGGGGGGAGAGAGAGAGAGAGAGAGGAGGGGCTGCCGAGGGCGCGGTTCAGTGTTAAACGCAGTTTGAGACACTCGGACGATGCTTTGAGTGATGATGGGCAGACAGCAGATCTGAGCTGGAAGACGCACTGAAGAGAAACCTGACTCTGTGTGGAGCTTGTTAGCCATTTCTTAATGCATTCATTAGGCCACGTGTTCGTGCAATCGTAAGTCCACTTCTCTCAGGTAATGAGATGGTGCAGTAACATGTCATTTACATTCTCTCTTGATGCAAGCCCCAGTAGTCGTGCTCTAGAGTAAAAACAGCAACGACGGACGGCGCCATGGCAGGCAACGGTATTTAAACGCCCCTCACTGGCGTCTGGGTGCAGTCACATGATCTCCCTGTGAGAACCTCCTGCTGAGAACCTCCATCTGAGGCAGAGATTCGATTATTGGGGGAACACTTCAAAGGCAAATGGTAGAGGACGTTCTTTTTTTGAGCCATAATTTAAAAAACGACACCGTTTGTTTTTTTTTTCCAGAGGAAATTGATATTTTTAGTTTTCATCATCCTTTATTTAAACAAGTCGGATTAAAAATGTTTCAGATCGCGTGACACACGATGGCGCCGCGTAAAGTGTGACTGATGGACGAATGTTGGAGAAACACGGGAGGCCAGCCTTTCCGAATAATTAATCAATTTCTACATAAACGCTTTTAAATTTTAATTGTTTTTGAAGAATGCTGCACACCCATGGAGGCAATTAATTTAAATGTTTCCCTCAGCTCTCTAGTTAAGTCAGCGGGTGTTTCCATCGAGAGATGAGACTGAATAATCTCCCTTTGGTTTCACGCTACAAACATGGTCCATCTTCTGATCTCCAGACATTGCGAATCTGCCACCATAAACAGCTCCAGGGAAACAGGGCCGCAGAAATCGATAGGCTCTCCTCTCGCCTCTTCAGTAAAAGCCATCTGCTGCATACTTCACGACCTGTGGAAGCTCTTTGGTTGTGGTAGCAGTGGGGCTGAGCTGAGTGTGACGTTGAAAGGGCCGCTTGTGCTTAACGGAGGCCAGGAACGTCAGCATACACAGAATGATCACACTTTTATCTGGCTTTTCTTTATACCAATCTTTGTATTCTAGGTGCTTGTTTTATCAGAGTGATAACAAGTAGATCAGGCTTGTTCACCTTAAAATAAATATTCTAAAAAAAATGCTGTAATTTTAGGTGTTAATTCATAGCACCCACTATGCATAACAATGATTACTCAAGGCCAGTTATTACTGTGAAAAATATTACTACTATCAGCAGTTGTTAGGCTGAAATGTTTCCAAGCTGATGGAGTTACGTATGAATGAAGTTTTTGCTCCATCCAGTCTGATAAATTCTCCCCAGGCTTTCATTTTTTCTCCAGATTGAGCTGCATGCATGGCTGGTCTTTTGAGATGTCATACACGTGACCCTATTTCCCTACAGCTACCATGTCAGAAGTGTCAATTCAACCAGTTCAATCATTGGTTTAGCATCCAAGCAGATCTATACATGTTCAGTGTCTCATAGCAGAACGCAGCTGTGCTTTGAGAAACACGATCATTGCATGGTCTCTCCCCCCCCCCCCCCGACACACAACTGGTTGTTTGGGGGAAAACCATAATCCCAACAATGGCAACCTTAACCAAAAGAAACCAAATACAAGATTTCTGACATTTTTAGTTTTATAAAATTGACTGACTGAAAAAGTTCACAAGGTCAAAATAACACATTGCGAGGTCCCCACAATATTATATGTACATGACCACACACACACACACACCATATCTTAGCAGAGTACTCCCATGTATATGCAGTTATAAAACGTGTTTTTTTTAAAAAAAACAACCTTTTTAGCTGAGAAATTATGGCCAGGTAGCATTGTGGTATCAAAAATTTGTGCCTCTTTGTCTTTAGATTAGATGTTTTTATTCACTGTTTATTATATATAATGTAATACTTATTTTCACGGTTTAAAACACGGATTCAGGTCAGGACAAGCAGTTCCAAACTCGAGGCGTGCCACTCAAACTGTTTTTCCAATGATTTTTTTTTCCAGCATCTTCAGAGAAAACCACTTACGCATGTCTGTCTGGTGTGGATGTTCCTGTTCATTTCAAACTGCCTGTGAATCTGGGTCTTCTGGAGAATAAGTGCTGTTCAGAATAGTATGAGCATGTTGCTATGCCATCCTTCATGGTCAAGGCCTGAACCCCAACAGGCCCAAACACTGAAACATGTGTGAAACCACCACCCGACCGGTGTCACTCCAGAATAGAATCCCATGCCGTCTCTGGCAAATAATTCCTTGTCGAATCTCACACTGGGAACCTTCTCGGAGACGTGTTTTTTTTAATGGTTTTTTATGTGGTACATTTCCCTTTTAACACCAGTGCTCTGTACAGAAACAATTTAAAATGCATTATGTGCCATTTGCATTCCGACGCGGCACTTTATTTGGGAATATTTATCACCCCCCTCATCGGCTCTGCTATCCTGCTTTTCCCCCGCTTTTTGCTCACTTCCAGTGTCATTAATGCAAATTATGCTCTTAGGCATGTTTACTTCCTCGCACAGTGTCCTTTCCTGTAGCGTGAGTAGGGGACACGGGGACTTCAATAAATCACCGTCTTTATTCGAAAAGGACCCGTCATTTCGGAATGATTTACAAACCTATTCATCTCTGATTATTTGCCGTTTTTCACAGCGTGGCTTGGGAAGAGGACTCTCTCCCGCTGAAAGCGTGGCTGCCTCCCTCCCCTGCTGATTTCAGAAACCTCGATGTGCTCGCCTCAGACGTGCAGCTGTGTTTATGCCAGACTGCTGCTGAAGTAGCAGCAGAATGATCGTTTCCTCCAGCAGTGTAAATAAGCTGCAGTTGTTACATCCTAATTGGACGGGCAAGTTAAGAGGTGGCCAATCACCTTTCCACATGACCTTGTCCTCCAGCCTGAAATCAAGTGTATGTTTTCTCCAGACACAGGGCAGTGAATGTGCCTCCTTGGCTCACCCTACTGGAGGAGACCTTGGATGTGGCCTAGAATCTACCATGGCTCTCCTTGACTCCCACACATAATGATCAGATTCATTAACCTGGGATTAAAGGAAAGAGGAACCTTTCTCACCTCACCCTGCTCACTGTGGTGGGTCTTAATGATGACCGAGGTCACAGTCTCCAGCCTTCCATCTACCAGGATTTTCATCTGAATGACCTGCCTCAGTGCACATCCGTATATCGGCATCCATCGGAACACAGGGTACAAACATGTAAATGTGGGTTAACTTTGACCTTACATGGAGTAAATGGGGGATGGGTGAATATGATTTAAATTTGGTGGAGAAACTGGTTTGGAGGCAGTAGTCCAAAAGTATATATACGAAAGTATAGCACGGTGGTGAGAGTATTGTTTATAAAACTTGCAGTGTCTGTGGGCTCTTGCGAGCACCTGGTATGACGGTGTTCGCTTTCCCATCGTGGCTGCTGGGATTTCCCTGTGCCGTGAGAGAGCCGGACGGCTGTCGGCAGCTTCGGAAAGCGCCAAACCGAAGAAAGGCACGGGGTTTAAATCCTGAGGACGTTTGATGGCTGTGTAGGCTGGGCTGCCTCATACCATGCAGACCCCCCCCACCCCCAGAGGGTAGTAAGAGCTGTAAACAAAAGACGACAGGGAATGTGAAATGGCTGCATTCAGATGTATATAATCAGCGACGGAGTGGAAAACGCGACGCCTTGTACAAATAATAAAGTTGCCAGGCTGAGATTTACTGTGTCTATCCACAGTCCCTTTGGGAGAAGAAAGAGATATTATTATAATTCAGAAAAACCTTAATCATCAGGCAGAAATGATCACACACCAGCGATACATCATCTCACATGGAAAAGGTGCAGACCTGGGAAGCATGACGCTACGCTCGATCAAGGCAGGACACACAGCGTGTTTCGCATGTGTTAGCATGACGCTACGCTCAATCAAAGCAGGACACACAGCGTGTTTCACACGTGTTAGCATGACGCTACGCTCGATCGGAGCAGGACACACAGCGTGTTTCGCACGTGTTAGATGACGCTACGCTCGATCGGAGCAGGACACACAGCGTGTTTCGCACGTGTTAGATGACGCTACGCTCGATCGGAGCA
>JABJVO010000062.1:1324886-1335709 GCA_026770805.1 Boulengeromyrus knoepffleri
ATGGAATTAGGGTACATGCAGAGGGGTGGCTGAGACTCTTAATTTGGTATCAGGGTTAATACAGAGGGGCAGGTGAGACTCTTAATTTGGCATCAGGGTGAATGCAAAGGGGCAGGTGAGACTTAATCTGGCATTAGGGTGAATGCAAAGGGGCAGGTAAGACTCTTAATTTGGCATCAGGGTGAATGCAGAGGGACGGGTGAGACTCTTAATTTGGTATCAGTGTGAATACCAATCAATGGATCTGTAGGCACTTTCGACTTGCCAAGACAGATTAGACAGGGGCGACATCGAATTGAAAGGGATTGTTGAACTCAGGCAGTTTGCATCTAATTAATGACTGCATGCACTGTAGAGCCTTTGGCAGCAATACATCTGATGGGTGCAGGAATGCGTGTGGGTAAACATGCACATGGTTGTGTTTCACAGTTCGTTATTAATTATAATTTAATTAAGGTTACAATCTTATGATTCTAGTATTAATTAAATGCCCAGTGGGAGTCCTCTCATGTCATAGATATTGAAGCATCATCCCTAATAGTTGCTTGCCCCTTGTCATTAAGTTCATCACTGAATGCTCCTTAATGTCCAGATGAGTGAGCCACAGGCGAGCACATAAACTACCTGTGACTGCTGATATCCCGCAGAGTCCCTTTGCTGGGTGTCGTTGTGGGATCTCTCTTTTAAAGTACTGTCACGGAGTGCTATACCACTTCATTTGCAACTACATAATAAGTGAAAATCATTATTCTTCTCTTGACTAAATTTTCAGACAAAGCCCCGCCCTGAATACTCCGTTCAGGGTGTGTACCTGTGCCCCCCGTGGAGAAATCCCTGATAGATGACAAATCATCTCCTTTAGCCAGAATGTTGTCACAGGCACAAGCTTTCTGCTGTACACCCAGAATTTAAGGTTTTCATTTCTCGTTTTGAGATAGAATTGTGTTCCTTAGTGTGATTAGTGCTTGGCCTTGAGTTAAGGAAATCTTTTTTTTATGTTTTTGGGATATCTTTGTGGTATGTGACCCTTTATTGAAATACCCAGTCTTAAGAAACCAAAAAGTTAAATGATCCATGTTGTGAGAGTGTAATTAAGCTGACTGTGTAGTAATATAATACTTAGTCTTGTGCAAAAATAGCCTGGCTATCAGCCACTTTGGTCATGAAGGGTATGCCGTGATCTCACAGTTATGTTACACTCATCACCGGCTGAACACCCCACATTAGATAACTAGCAAGGCAATCAACCCGTTTCACAGGTTCAGCAGCATGAAAGGACATATATCCCTATATAGAGAATAAATAAGGTGAGTTTGAAACCCAGGACCATATCGATCCGGAAACCAGAACTGGTTAGAGTAGAACTGTGGGAAAATATTCTAGTGGTCAATGTTCATATAATATATGAGCTTTTTTATCTTTTCATTGATCTCAGAGGTGCAGTGAACCAAGCCAGCGCTGCCTGGACTCCTATCAGGAGCAATAACAAAGCATCAATGCCTGACCTCTGCTCTCACCCGCCAATCACCAATCAATGCCACAATGATGCTTCTTTTCAGATAGAAAGTCTGAGATTTTGTGAAGTGAGGCATTTTCCTTGTAATGTGAAAAATGTTTGCTCATTTTTAAAGAAAAATAGTAGAATAGGTTAAAAAAAAACAACCTTAAACACACCAGGCAGGTAGAAAGTGAATGATTTTGTTGTTGTCAGTGGGCTAATAAACACTCTGATCCTCTAGCCAAACACTGGGAACACTGGGAATGTTAAGCGGCGCTCTCATTTAGCCAAAAGTGATATCTAAGGCTGCATTAAGATTCTGCTGAGGCTTACAGCACTGATGCAGTGTGGACTGCAGTGCTAATATACCAGTTTCACTATAATTCCTTCATACTTGACATGTTCATATCCATAACCATTAAAACTTATAGAAAAGACAGAAATATATCAATTTCATAAGTGTTCTTAATTGAAATCTACTGCTCTTACTTTATTTACAGACATGACAACTGAGTGATTGGCTTTAAAGAGGCTTGTCTCCCCTGGCCTCCATCACTGAGGACGGAGCACGTCATCCTCAGTTTCAAGCGTGTGACACTCGTCTCTACTGAAGTATTTTGTACTAACTGTCGTTCTCACTGAAATATCTGGGTGAATTCATTCCCTTCAGCACTGAAAAGGCTTGTAATTATAGTGTAAAAGCCTTTTCCACTTCATATAAATGACAGTGCCGTGTACCTTAGTTCTAATGTGATGTGTATTCATTCTGTTACTATTGGCGATATTCCTTGTTTAGCAAACTAAACACACAACGACTCCTTTCTCGTCACGTGTTTTGTGATAATTTCCTTTCCTGTCATTTACTCTTCATTTCACTGTGTGCTCTGACACCCCAGATGCGCAGTGTGTGTTGCTTGTTTGCGCAGATGATCTCCCCCCAACTGTACACAGAGAAAGACTCAGAGGTTCTGGACGGTGGGATGAATAGAGCCCCCGAATTGGAACATTTCCATTGCGTGTTATCGGGTCATAGATGGATTGTGCTCTCAGTGAGAGACATTCGTGGTGGGTTCATGAACATTCAAACTCATTTTTTGCCTGATGGCATTTTTTTCCCCCTTTGAGTGTGTTTAGTGTATATTTGAGTGTATATTCAATTTTCAGGACAATGCACACAAGAAGAGGTCTGTGCAGAGTGAATGTAGCCTTTGATTAAACTGTATTAATGTGTATGTCTGCTGAAAGGTCAAAGGCATTTTTATATTTCATCAATATGTAAAGGAATCACCATGAGGTGCTTGAACATTTCATTTGATTCACATGAACAGTCGAAATGCTTGGATGGATTCATGCAGCTCTCTAGTGGTCAAATAAAAAACTGCATATTCACTGGAGGGGGGTGGGGTGAGGGTTACTGCAGTGAAATAAGCCTGTGCTCTGCTTAATGGCATCGCATCATGTCACTTAGGCCTGGGGGGCGCAGGCTGTAATAATGGCGTTTACGGGGTCAGACCCTTAAATGGCTGCACTGTCTGTTTGCCCAGTGGCCCCGTGGTTTGCTGTTACCCTCTGGTCGACAAAGGTTAGTATAGTTCATTAAGAAATGCTTATGTGCTTGTCCTGGCTTGCTGGCTAATTTGTATATAGCCCCAAAAAAGGACTTTGTGAATCAGTGGTATTAAAACAATACGTGCCGACCTCCTGTTATATTAATGAAACCAAATGACATCCAGTGGCGTGACCATTATAATGAAACCAAATGACATCCACTGGCATGACCATTAGTTTGAGTAGCTCGTTTTAATGATTCATGTATTTTCATGTTGTTCTAATACATTTAATTTATTTTGGATTTTGTGTCTATTAGTATTCAATGATAAATATTTACTACCGGTTTTTTCCAGAAGAGTTATGCTGGTTAAAGACTACATACAGTTGTATGTGTCCATCCATCCATCCATCCATCCATCCATCCAGGGCTGAGGGGAGATGTTGGTTTTTATACCTTTACACTTAATGAAAGGGCATCCTGTCCCATGTAAAGTCATTTTGCTCCCCAGTTATACAGATGGAGGTTTTACTGAATCAGTCCAGAATCAGCCACCCCAAGGGGCCCACAGCGGGCCCCCCCCCCCCCCCCCTTGGATCTTGAACCTTGCTGCTCTTTAGCTAGCCTGTTCACTCTTTCTGTTCCTGCAGACGGATGAGAAACGCAAAGCGTGTGTGGTGTGTAACAGCGGCGCTGCTGTGTAAATGGGAGAACAGGCACCTCTAACCCTTTCCAGAGGAAAACGTCCCGCGTGTTTAATTTATGAAACTGTGCACCGTAATTAGGCCACTCTTCTAAACGGTCGCGCGGCAAAATGACCGACATTCCCGCCGAACGCTGCTTACGATGATGCATGGCGTCGAAAAGCCGGCATGTGGTGAATGTGCCGCAGTCCGGCCCCACGGCCCAAAGAAAGACTGGGAGCTGCTTCCAGCAAATGGACTTTGTGCCTCAGAGCATGTTTCCTAACAAGATTCATGATTACAGACGGAGCTACGTGATGCTGCGCTCAGGCGGGGGTGGGGGGGGGATTGTGAGCCTCACTAAATGAATTTGTCATCTTTGGTAATTTCCCCGCATGGGAACGGGGGAAGGGGCTCTGGCATGGAAAGTTTTCTTTTTTCTGTGTCCATATTGCCCCCCCCCACAGCTGATCATATGGCCTGATCACAGCCTTGCACCCCCTGCGATTGTACCAAACAAAGCGGTGATGGATTTGTTATTTCAGCCGAGAGCGGGAGTGTGGAAATGCAATCACCCTCGCCCCCCCCCCCCCATGTGAATTATTAACCAGGGCCTGTTCAGTGCAGGAAAGGGGATATTAAGACATAGTTAATTTGGGAGCAAACAGTTCCCCTAGCTTCACCTCAGCATTAAAAGCCCCAAAATCCTTCTTAACCTTCAGCATTCGCTGCTGGGCAAGTTTCTTCCAGAAGTTTCCGAATGTGCCTGGCGTGACTTGCTGGCAGGCAGACGGCTTAGTGGGATCTGTATTAAATTGTATCGGAGCAAATAAATCCGCGTTATGCTTTATGGGATACGGGGCAATCGCCACATGCGCGGTGGAATGTCAGTCGTACAGGATGTTTCCTAAATCCCCGCTTCTGCTCGCATAGATGAGGAACTTGCTGTTTCTTTCATAAATGCTGTTCACAGAGGTGCTCGTCTGAGGTACGTGGACGGATCAGAGAAAAAATATGGGATTTAAGAGCTGGAGAGTAAAGCATGCTGCAGCGTGTGCAGAACTTATCTTTTCATTAAATAGTTTTAATTACAGAAAATCAAAATCAAAAAAGGAGCGTAACACAATAGGGATGCGGTTGTAAGGCTTCCAGCTTAAACCTATTTTTTTTTACAATATATTGTGTTAAAGTTTAATTAAGCTTAAGAAACGGCAGATGTTATTAATTGATAATGTAAATTGATTTTAATTGTTTGGTGCAGATCGAGCCTGGCTGATGTAGGAAGCTGTTTGATGGGTTTGCATTACGGGCCTCTGCTGCTCCAAAAGGATGGGACAGAAAATCAGAAGTAAATTTCAAATGTCAAGTTTTTCAAGGTTAATGACCAGCATGAATGGGTATTGAATCAAACTGATATTCATGGCAGAACAGACACATACACCCATCAGCCATATCATTAAAACCAGCTGCCTATAAGACCCCCTAGTGCCGCCTAAACAGCTCTGATCCACTGGGGCTTGGTCTCCACGAGACCTCTGAAGGTGTCCTGTGGTATCTGGCACCCAGGCGTTAGCAGCAGATCCTTTATGTCCTGTAAGCTGTGAGGTGGAGCCTCCATAGATCAGACTTGTTTGTCCAGCACGTCCCACAGATGCTCGATCGGATTGAGATCTGGGGAATTTGGAGGCCAAGTCAACACGTCAAACTCTTTTTCATGTTCCTCAGACCATTCCTGATTTCATATTCCCTATTTGCAGTGTGACCGGGCGCATTATCCTGCGGAGAGAGGCCACTGCCATCGGGGAATAGCGTAGCCATGAAGGGACGTACTTGGTCTGCGACAATGTCTAAGTAGGGGGCACGTGACAAAGTAACACCCGAATGCCAGGACCCCAGATTTCCCAGAACATCACCCAGAGCATCACACTGCCTCCGCCGGCTTGCCTTCTTCTCAGACTGTATCCTGGTACCATCTCTTCCCCAGGTGAACGACGTACACCCACCCGGCCGTCCACACGATGTAACAGAAAACGTGGGTCATCAGACCAGGCCACCTTCTTCCGTTGTTCCATGGCCCAGTTCTGATGCTCACATGCCCATTGTGGGTGGACAGGGGTCAGCATGGCCGCTCTGACCAGTCTGTGGCTACACAGCCCCATACTCAGCAAGCTGTGATGCACTGTGTGATCTGACTCCTTTCTGTCATAAGCAGCTCTCTTGTCGGATCGGACCAGACAGGCTAGCCTGAGCTCCTAATGCAATCAATGAGCCTTGGGCGGTCATGACCTCGTTCTTAGTTCACCATTTGGCCTTCCTTGCACCACTTTTGGTAGCTACTGACCACTGCGTATTGGGAACACCCCTCAAGATCTGTTGTTTTTCCTGCTTCCAACACATCGACTTCAATAACTGATTGTTCACTTGCCTGATATATACAGGTGTCACTGTAGCGAGATAATCAATGTTATTTTTCTGTCAGCGGTTTTAATGTTATGGCTGGTTGGTGTACACATCCACAGACAGGCCTGTCAGGTCGCCCACTTTGTTGCAGAAACATGGACAAGGGGACCCAAAGTCAAGATGTCATGGAAGGATGGAGTGTCTCTGCAGAGTGGACAGTGCTGCATCACTTCCTGCCTCTGCAGAGATGGTCTGTTAGGCAGAGGGAGTCACTGACAGGCTGGGCAGTGACCTAAGCGCCAGTGACCTGGGCGCCAGTGACCCACAGGCAGTGTATCCCGGGGAACGTGGTGTGACCCCGCCCCCGTCCCCGCCCCCACCCTGCTGCCCCCTGCCCTCGCCCCGCTGCCCCCTGCCCCCCACACCTCAGCTCCGGGGGCTGTCCTTGAACAAGGCTTTGCCATTTCCCGTCAGGCCAAAGCCGTCTGTTATCTCTCTGGCAGCGGAGCGGGGCGGCTCTTTGCCAGTGTAAATACGACGGCGTGCGCCTGTAACCAGACATTTATAGGCATTTACGACACTAGCCTGCAGTTGCTGATTCAGACCCTCTGTCCTAAGTAAATATTTCCAGAATAGATGTGTTTAAATTTGCCTGTCAGAATTTTTAAAATTCTACGAGATTTGTTCTTTTTTCGGGTAAAAATTTACAATTGAAGGACTTCAGCTGCTTCGGAGTACTGTAACCCAGAGTTGTACTTATTCATTCTCTCAGGGAAACAAGCAAACAAACAAATAAATCTTGATGAGTATTTTTTGTATCCTGTAAAATAAAAAACAAAAAATGGATGATTGGACATGAAAACAATTAAGTGAATAGGAAAGGTTTTTTTAAGCAAATGCAGAGGATAAAGAATAAAATATCTCAACAAAAATGCAGGAACGTGATGTCATGCATGTCACAAAATGCAAAAATGAGGACGAAGCTGGAGACGATGTTGATGCTGGCATGGTGACAGAGGACGAGGGGGTCGCCCCGCAGTCACAGAAAGGAGCTTGTGCGTATCGATTACGAGAGCGGAGGTTGGAGGCCTTCACTTCATAGGGGAGATGATCTGCACTGGAGGGAATCGCTGTCATGGTCCCTGGCGTGACGTGTGCAGCCCATCCGTCACCAGGCCGCGTTTAAGGGTGAATGATGTGCGTTTGTGGGAGCGACATCACGGTGAGATGTAGCTGTAATCTGTCTGGCACCGAGTGATGCTGCTCGTAATGAGGACGGAGGCCGTTAAGACTCCGTCACCCCCCTGACTGTGATTGGTCTGGTTACATGTTTAGGTGTGGCTTGCATGAACACGTACGTCGCTTTTCTATAACAATATATTGATTTTCCTTTTTTCCCAAGGGAAAATAATTGTTTATTTGAGGAATTCCTTGAGTCCTGCTTCGGCCGTTATTAAACCCCCCCCCCCATCTGTAAAAGCGACAGTGAGACCCATTTGTGGGATTGCAGCCCACAGAAAAAATCCAATATCATCAATTTCAAAGGAACATTATGGGGCAATTTGTAAAAAATTTGTGCAAATGACCCCTTTGGTACAAATGGTTCTGAGCCCAAAAAGGAGTCGTAGAAAGATGATGATGGATCACACTCATCTTCCCATAAGGCACCTTGTTTTCTTCGGGGTTTGGGGCCATGATGAAGCCACTGCAGAGAGAGAAGGGGTGCATCATTCATACAGAAACACACACACACACACACACACACACACACACTAGTTACAGGCTCGTTAACAGGAATTGCATCTAAATAACAAATGTATACTTTATGCGTGTGACCTCCCAGATGTCGGCCCAAAAAGGAGCGCTTCCATGGATCGCTAATGCCTGACCAGGGGAATGTGAAGCTCTGCCGCATCATTATCCCACTGGGAAGCTGCTCCATGGGGCACTTAAGCTGCAGAAATTGCCTGAGCAGGTCTCGATTTCCTCGACCAGAGCGAGCTAGCAATTAATGTGCCTTCAAGTGAAAGTTTATTTGTATTTGTTTGTGCATATATTGTATATTTATGTAAGAGTAATATATTCAAGAAATAATTGTAATTAATTGATAAAAGAAATGTATGTCACGTCCATTAATGTGCCATGATTGGTCATCATTTCTGGCAATATGTGCATTTAAAACGAGCGTATGAGTGAGATGGTAAGATGGGGAAATGGAGAGATGGGAAGATGGTGAGATAGTGAGATGGAGAGATGGTGAGACTTTTAAAACCTTCTTTATTAACACAAACGCACAATTAATCCTTACTCAAAAAAATAGATGAAAAAAATAGGGGAAAAAAACAAAAGTTTTCAGTCCACAAATCCACCATGCACATCATACTTTCAACACTAGACTTTGATCATCGCCAAGTTCACACAACACTCTGCATTGCCCCCCCGCCGTGGAGATCTCCTGCAGGGTGTGGGTCAGCACAGAGTACGCACACTCCACCCTGAGCCCCATCGCTACCAGCCCCCCCAGTATAGACTTGGTGTCCGTCGGCCCAGCCCCTCTCAGCTTACTTTTTCGAGACAGCCAAGTCGCAAGTTTGGCCTGACCCACTAGAAAATTCAGCAAGCACAATTTGGCTTTTTCACGTGCCGTATATTTCGGACCACAGATAAAAATGACGTTGGAAAAATCTGCCTCGAACCCACCAAACCATGCCTCAAGGTTTGAGAACATGGTCCCGAGTCTTTCGCATCTCAGAAAAAGATGCGCCACAGTTTCATCTTGCCCAAAAAAAAGGCAGAGAGAGAGAGAGAGAGAGAGCGAGCGAGCGAGCCGCAAAGCTTGAGGGAAAGAAAGAGAGAGAACTTTGAAGCTTGAGAGAGAGAGAGAGAGAGAGAGAGAGAACTACAAAGAAGCAGTTAATCAGAATTACAGAGACACATGCCTGTAAAGTCCCCTGATGGTGCACTTTGGGGATCGATGCCCTCATCTGGTGATATAAACACTATGAACTCAGGGTGGTTCTGAGTCCTACAAGGTGTGTGTGTGTGTGTGTCTGCGTCTGTCTGTCTGTCTGTCAGTCCGTGTGTGTGTCTCTGTGTGTGCATGCTTGAGCGTAAGTCCTCGTCTCTGTCTCCCACACGTGACCTCGCATCAGCTCGCTGCAGCAGGCGTCTGCCCAGATCGATGGCCTCACGTCAGCCGCACGCTGCTCTTTCTCACCCCGCCGCAGCACGCCCTGCGTCATGTGGCCTTTCACGTGTCCCACGCGCCCTTGTCCTTCACTGCGGCAGATCAGGTTCTCCGGCAGAGGTAGGAAATCCAAGGATCCGTCCGGGACCCCGGTGTTCCTGAGACGGGCTCCCCAGCCGGCCGTGAGAGCGCTGCTTACCCTGGACAGTCCGTCCTGCCCGCGCGTCGTCGTCCTGTGAGTGTAGAGAAAGCTGAGGGACAGAGAGCAGTGTTTCACCTGGTGACGGTGTTAGGAAACCTCGGGTCAGATATCCTTCGTGTCCGCGTATGTGATGATGTTTTCGTGCGGTCGGGGGCCCAGGGTGGAGGTGCCTTACTGAACCCCGGTCCAGTGCAGAAGCTGCGTGTAGCTCTGAGTCTCTCTGGATGTGCGGATCTCTGTGTCTGGGGAGGTTCAGCTCTCCTGTGCCTGTAGGTCGCGGTAGCAGATCTGCGTTTCCAGCCTGGTTAGAAAGCGATGGGACATGGGTGAGGGTGGGATCAGTGGTGGACCTTCTGGGGCCCCCGGGGTGGTCACTCTGCCCTGTATGGGTGCTACAGGGTCTTCACCATCCCAACGGAATGTGACACAGGCACAAAGGCGTGTTTGTGCGCGTGGGCGTGTGCCTGTCTCGGTTCACCGCGGTACACGCCGGCGAGGTTCCCTCCAGGTGGCGCGGCCGGCAGAACCACTTGGACGAGTTGGGTGGAAGACATGAAAGAGGAGAAGTGCGGTGAGCGAGCAGAGGCCCAGAACCGAGACTCTGCGCCGCGGAAACAGATCGGGTTCCTGAAGGGCGTACAAGCTGAAGCGTCCGGGTTCGAGTCAAAAAAGGAAGGTGTGACTGCGAATCAGCACCTGCAGAGGTAACACCCTCACAGATTAATGCCCCCCCCCTGAATTGTGGGAGGATCCAGGTAGTGCTGCCTGCACATAAATAACCTTTCAGTAGATGGTTCTATACCTGTTACTTAAGAATCAGAGTTATCTGCTATATAAATTGTAAAAACACCATATGATTATTGGTGTGTTTTAATTTTCTCTTCCTCACTCATTTTTATCTTGATAGACTGATTATAGCGCCATCTACCTTAGATAAAATCCTTTAATTTGATATGTAAAGGGATGGACACCTGCTGTGACAGTCTTACATGTTTGGCTGTAGGACATCGCATGAGTGATGGATGATCTGATGAGAAACAGGGCTGGTTTAGGGCTCTACAGTGACGTGCTCCTTGTGGCTGGGTTGTCATCGTCACAGTCATTGCTGTCAGCCTCCAGACCTGGAAAATTTTCTGGATTTTTTGAGTTTGCTTCTTTGTGATTGGTCACAGCTTCCCCTAAAGACCCCCCCCCCGCGCCTCCTTCCCGCCTCCCCGCCCCCACACACAGCGCTTCCACCCCGCCTCCAAATCCCATCCCCCCCTCCCCACCCCGCACACCTCCTCCCCCCCCCACACTCCACA